>JAPYKT020000044.1:2425000-2652673 GCA_028749325.2 Caryopteris x clandonensis
TATAATTATTACCTACACTAATTATATATATATACACCACCAGCGAATGTAATTATTATTGTTATTATTATTATTATTATTATTATTATTATTATTATTATTATTATTATTATTATTATTATCTCGCCACGTGTGATCATATTTTATTAGAACTTGACACGTTAACTCTTTCAGCCTAAAGGGTTTCCACCTATAATATAAACCCTACAAAATTTAATAGCAATATCCCAAGTATAATTAAATACGAGCTACGATACCAATAAAATGCAATTTAAATAGCAAATAAAATTATAAAATGAATGCAATGCATGAATTATATTAACCAGTGAGTAGTGAGAGGCTTGGGTATCACATCCGCCCCTCCTTATAAAAATTTCGTCTTCGAAATTTACTTACCTGAAGAGTTCTGGGTATTTCGACTTCATTTCATCTTCTCTTTCCCAAGTAGCTTCTTCTACTGACTGATTTCTCCATAGGACTTTGACTAGTGGAATTTCCTTATTTCTCAGTTGCTTCACTTCTCGTAATAAAATTTCCACAGGCATTTCTTCATAGGTTAAGTCTATTTTTAACTTTGCGGGTTCATCGTTCAGAATATGAGATGGATTCGCTACATACTTCCTCAACACAGACACATGGAACACATTGTGAATCTGATTCATTGATCCAGGCAGATCAAGTCTGTAGGCAACATCACCAATTCTCTCAATGATAGGAAATGGGCCAATATACCTCGGACTGAGCTTTCCCTTTTTACCAAACCACATTATTCCTTTCATAGGAGAAACTTTCAAAAACACCCGATCTCCTACTGCAAATTCTAATGTTCTCCTTCTTTTATCTGCATAACTTTTCTGTCGACTCTAAGCAGTTTTCATTCTTTCTCGAATCTGTGCTACAGCTTCTGACATTTCTATGATCATATCTGGACCCAAAAGCTTTCGTTCACCAACCTCATCCCAATGTACCGGTGATCGACATTTTCTACCGTACAGTGCTTCATATGGAGCCATTCCAATAGTCGACTGATAGCTGTTATTATAAGAAAACTCTATCAAAGGCAAGAACTTGCTCCATTGTCCCTGAAAGTCTAACACGCAAGTTCTGAGCATGTCCTCCAATGTTTGTATTGTTCGCTCCGACTGCCCATCTGACTGAGGATGATATGCAGTACTGAAGGATAACTGTGTCCCCAATGCCTTGTGTAGACTTTTCCAAAAGGCAGAAAGAAACCTTGAATCTCTATCAGAAACAATGGACAGTGGAACTCCGTGAAGTCTGACTATCTCCTGAATATATAGTTGAGCATATCGATCCATTGAATAAGTAGAACAAATAGCAAGAAAATGTGCAGATTTTGTAAGTCGGTCCACAATAACCCAGATAGCATCATGACATTTGACTGTTTTTGGTAGTCCTACAACAAAATCCATAGTAATGTTCTCCCATTTCCATTCTGGAATCAGTAAGGGCTGCAAGGTTCCTACTGGCCTTTGATGTTCTGTCTTTACCTGTTGACATATCAAACATTGTTCCACGTACTGAGCAACATCTTTCTTCATACCTGGCCACCAATAATGCAATTTTAAGTCTCTGTACATTTTAGTAGCTCCTGGATGTACTGAATACGGTGTCGAGTGTGCTTCTGCCATAATATTTTCACGTAAGTCATCCACATTAGGTACACATAATCGATTTTGGAATCGAAGGACCCCTTCTTTAGATGTTCGAAAATCTGATGCTTTCCCGGAAGCAACTTCTTCCTTTACTTTAGCCAAATACTCATCTGTGAGTTGTCCCTGCTCAATTCGATCAAGTAAGGTAGGTCGAATAGTTAACGCTGCTAATTTTGCTTCCACTAATCCATGCATTACAACTTCGACATTCATTCTCTGCAGGTCCAGCAACTCCTGTTTCTGAATTATAGCCATCGCAATAGTGTTATAAGTTGACTTTCTGCTTAATGCATCTGCTACAACATTTGCTTTACCAGGGTGATAGTTGATAACACAATCATAATCTTTCACTAGTTCCAACCATCTTCGTTGCCGCATGTTCAGCTCTTTCTGTGTGAAGAAATACTTTAAGCTTTTATGGTCAGTATATATGTCGCATCATTCTCCGTATAGATAATGCCTCCAAATTTTAAGTGCGAATACCACTGCAGCAAGCTCTAAATCATGAGTAGGGTAATTCTTTTCATATTCTTTCAGCTGTCTGGATGCATATGCTATTACCTTTCCGTTCTGTATTAATACACAACCCAAACCATTCTTCGAAGCATCACTGTAAACCACAAAACCTTCATTACCTGATGGAATTGCAAGGATGGGTGCTGAAGTCAACCTCCTCTTTAGTTCTTGAAAACTTTGCTCACAGGCTTCTGTCCATCGGAAGGTTACATTCTTTCTAGTCAACTGTGTCAGTGGAGATGCAATTTTTGAAAATCCTTCTACAAATCTGCGATAATACCCGGCTAGACCCAGAAAGCTACGTATCTCGAAAGGAGTAGTAGGCTGTGGCCAATTGTTAATTGCTTCAACTTTACTTGGGTCAACTGAAATTCCTTCTCCTGACACAACATGTCCCAGAAATACCACTCGATCTATCCAGAACTCACATTCCTGGAATTTAGCATACAACTGTTTATCTTTCAAAATTTCTAACACTTTTCTCAAGTGAATAGCATGCTCTTCTTTAGTCTTTGAATATTTCAAAATATCATCAATAAATACAATAACAAACTTATCAAGGAGATCCTTAAATACTCGGTTCATTAGATCCATAAAGGCAGCTGGGGCATTTGTTAAGCCAAATGGCATTACTAGAAATTCATAATGTCCATACCTGGTACTGAATGCTGTCTTTGGAATATCTCCCTCTTTAATTTTCAGCTGATGATAACCCGATCGCAAATCAATCTTCGAAAATATTGCTGCACCCTGAAGCTGGTCAAGTAAATCATCAATTCTAGGCAAAGGATACTTGTTCTTTATTGTAACTTTGTTTAGTTCTCTGTAATCTATACACATTCTCATACTGCCATCCTTCTTCCGAACAAACAAAATCGGTGCACCCCAAGGTGAAAAGCTGGGTCTGATAAAACCTTTGTCTAGTAAATCCTGCAGCTGAATCTTCAATTCTTTCAATTTAGTTGGTGCCATTCGATAAGGTGATTTTGATATCGGGGCGGTCCCTGGGTGTATATCAATTACAAATTCTATCTCTCGATCAGGTGGTAAGCCTGGAGGATCTTCTGGAAATACCTCCGGATATTCTTTAACTATCGGCACTTCATCCACAGATAAACAATGTTGTTCTTCAGTAGTCACAACACTCATCAGATAGCCCTCACAACCACTTTCTAACAACCGTTGTGCTCTAACTGCAGATATTAGTGGGAATCTGAAGTTCTTCTTTACTCCAACAAAGATAAAAGGTTCCTCCCCAGGTGGCTGAAATGTAATTATCTTTTTCTGACAGTCTATGGATGCATAATATTTCGATAGCCAGTCCATCCCCAAAATTACATCATAATCGTTCATATCAAGTACAATCAAATTAGCATAAAGTTCTCTACCATCAATCGAGATAAGACATGCTCGTAATATTTGATTTGTTTGTTTTGACTCTCCAGATGGAATCACTACATTGTAATCATTCTCTGCTATATCAGGTTCTCTGCCTAGCCTTCTCACATACTCAGTGGATGCAAATGAATGCGTAGCTCCAGAATCAAATAATACGAATGCTGAAGTACCAAAGATAGAAAATGTACCTGTTACTACCGATGGGTTTGCTTCAGCATCTTCTCTGGTCATGGTGAAGACTCTAGCTGGTACTCTCCCTTGTGTCATGGGGCTTGGTTTGTTTGGGCACGTAGTAGAGATATGTCCCGGTTGTCCACATGAATAGCAAGTTCTGGTACCCACAAGACAGACACCACTGTGTTGTTTCCCACATTTAGAGCAAAGGGGTAGTTGTCCTGGTGATTTACCCTGAACAGTTCTCAGACGCTTGCTTGAATCTCCTTGTTCCTGCCCTTGTCCCTGTCTAAGCTGGAAACTAGGTCTTGGGCCCTGAAATTGTTGTGGCCTCTTCCTTTCATTTCCTAGCCAACGCTGACCCTGTCTTTGTGTGAACTGACGTCGAATCTCCTGTGCCTGACGTATCCTCTGTTCAGCTTGCTCTGCTACCAAGGCCCTCTCAGCAACTTGGGAGTAAGTAACTCCCTGCATGCCAGCCATACAAACATCCCTATAAAGTTCTGGTCTCAGCCCTTCTACAAACCTTTCCACTTTCAGTGCATCTGTTCTAACCATGTGCTCAGCAAACATTGACAATTGCTCAAATTTGGAGATGTAGTCCGTAACTGTCATAGGCCCTTGTCTCAACTGTATAAACTCATTCATTTTCATCGCACGGACTGGAGCAGTAAAATATTTGTTTCTGAAAAGTTCTTTGAACCTGTTCCAAGTCATAGTGGCTACGTTTTCGATGGCCTTCATTGTGTCCCACCAGTATCCTGCACTCCCCCGTAACATAAAAGATGCACACAATACCTTTTCCTCGTCTGGTACTCTGCTATACAGAAACATGTTTTCGATGGTTCTCAGCCAATCCTCTGCAGCTGTAGGATCCACTGCATTTTCAAATGTTGGCGGGTTAAGCCTTCTGAACCTTTCCCCAATCAGCTCCATTTGTTCTACCCGAGGCTGTGGCTGGTTCATCTGATTCCTTTGTTGTCCACCAGCATTTCTTTATTCGATTAGATTCTGAATTTGTTGTGACTGTCGCTCCACTAATCCTGTCAATCTTTCGATAAGTGCATCGCGATCAGTGCCAGCTGCTTGTGAACTTTGTTCTGGAGCTCTATTTTCCCCATCACATTCACCTCTAGTCCTTACCATTGTACCACCGAGTGTACTCAATCCCAGATCACAGGCCAATATAATTCATAAAATAAATAATGCATAACAAAGATGAATAAAACTTACCGGCATGGTTGTGCTCCACAAGTTTGAGCTCGTGTACATGGACAGTCTACAGGACATAAACCGGGCTCTGATACCACTCTGTGACACCCCCACCCTTATATAACCCCAAAAAAAATAGATCACTTCTAACCTGGTTAAACCTGTACATTTTTTTTTTACCTGTAACATATTTACGAAGTATAATCTATCTCCCAAACAACCACTCATTCACATTCACGCACAATCCACAGTAGATACAAATGTATCCATCCCAACCACACCAATATTTACATGTCCAAAATCAAGTACTAATATTCATGCCCACACAGCACAACAAAATAGAACCTAAAAGCATAGTACGCCCATGGTTTAGCCCCAAAGGTCGTCATCCATATACACCGATCCCAAAAACTTGTTGAAACACAAACGACATACCCGGTAAGCCGTAAGCTTACACATCATCAACATGCTCACCTACAATGCACAAACTAGGTGAGCTATAGCCCAGTAAGCAGAAATCATGCATGTACGATAAATTAAATGCTTGCAGAAACATTATAAGAGATGTGAAATGCACACTACTGAAACCCTAGCCAATGTTCTGGATATTTTATCTTTATAGGGCCTGTGACCCACCTACTATGCACCGGAAAGAGCTAGCTCAATAAATAATTGTAATCATAGAGTCTATCCATGTCTCATATGCCACCGGCCCGACAAATCGAGCCTATCCATGTCTCACATGCCACCGACTCAATATATCATAAAGCCTATCCATGTCTCACATGCCACCGGCTTGACAAATCAAGCCTATCCATGTCTCACATGCCACCGGCCTCGGTACACTAGTAGTGGTCAACATTACATTTTTCGTTTCTTTTCACCACACAATGAATGCAAAGCAGGCAATATATGACCCATGCGTACACATGCCAATGCTTGTGAATGTTATATTTATACAACATCAAATCAATCATTCGCACCACATATCACAAGCATCTTATAGTCAAATAATACAGACAAATACTATGTTTATGCATTGTAGGTGCAAAATGGATTTCTACTTACCTCAATGTCGATTGTTTGTATTCCTAAACCTCCTTTAATGCTTTTTCCAACAGCACATCTAATCAAAATAAACTATAAATTACAATTCTAATTTACTTACTGAAACTAAAAAAAAACAGTTTCACTTTTTTTTTTTTTTTATATATATATATATATATTTTTATATCATTTCCATTCTATCTATTTATTTCTTGTAATTAATAAAACCACCTCCTAAATCTTCACAGAATATCAAATATCAAATATTTAATTAATTTCCAAACTATTACATTATGTTTAAACACCTACTTTAAATTCTAATAATTCACATGCAAGTTTCATCCAAAGCATTTAAATAGTGTACAACAACTATTTATTTATTTAGTTATGTTATGTTCTAATTCACAAAAGCCAATACTCCTAATTAAGTATTTTACACAATAAACTATCAGGGAAAGAATTGTTTAGCAAATATAATCCACGCCTAAATGGTTCAGGGTTTAAGTTTCTTATACTGTTTTACTAAAACAAATGGGTGTGTACATATGTTATCATATCTAATGCAGAACTTGTATAAAACTTAATGAAACTCAGATTTGCTGAACCATTTGATAGTAATTACCAAACCAAATGCATAATATAGTAAAATATTAATTATCCTTGTAGCTAAACAAGAAACCACAACACCTGCGTACGTTTTCCTATAAAACTAGTTATCATTCCTTAATAATCATAAGTAATACTAATGAATTTTAGCTAATCTTACTTCATAATATAAAAAATGTTGCTTACATGTAAGGTAAAATTTACCTGAAGCCTTGCTCTTATTCTCTGCTCACGACCTTTGTTGAAGATGGTTTTTGATTAATTAATTAAATGAGGTATTTATCTTGTAGCCACCAAACCGCCTTACTTAATTATATATATATACACACACAGCACACACACTTAATTATATATATATAAATATACCACTAATTAGGATTAGTATTATTTTATTATAATTATTACCTACACTAATTTTATATATATATACACCACCAGCGAATGTAATTATTATTGTTATTATTATTATTATTATTATTATTATTATTATTATTATTATTATTATTATTATTATTATTATTATTATTATTATCTCGCCACGTGTGATCATATTTTATTAGAACTTGACACGTTAACTCTTTCAGCCTAAAGGGTTTCCACCTATAATATAAACCCTACAAAATTTAATAGCAATATCCCAAGTATAATTAAATACGAGCTACGATACCAATAAAATGCAATTTAAATAGCAAATAAAATTATAAAATGAATGCAATGCATGAATTATATTAACCAGTGAGTAGTGAGAGGCTTGGGTATCACAATAAGTGTGTTGGCGTATATCGAATAATTTAATATAAGTATGCTAATCTGGGCAGGACGCATGAAAAAGATTGCAAGTAATCTTCGATAGCAAAAAATGGTTGAAGATTTACTAAGATCTTACCAAATCAAGTGAGAAGATATGCATGAGGAGATCCATTCACATAAGGGAAGATTCACAAGAAATAACAATGAAGAAAATATTTAAGCAAATCTATTCTTTGGAGAAAAAAGGATCAACAGCCGAAGATATGATCAAGGTCCATATGGAATGAAGATCGTGAAGATTTGCAAGATCGAATAGCTCTTTGGTGCTATATATATGAGTCTTTCGTGAAGACTCAAGATTATATTTGTTACATTATATTCAGTGGTATATGCAGAGAGAGAGAGTCATTTTATTTGAGAGCTTATTGTAATACAGTTCCATTGTTTAGAGAACTTCAGTGAACCACTAGTTGGTTTATATTGTGCTTGAGAGAGTACAACCTTTCGTACAGGAGTCAATAGCCTAATCCATCTAGGAGACTAGCTGGTCAAGTAAGTTGTTAGAGGTGAATGATATATGGTTGGCTTGTGTTAGAGGGAGTCTAATTATGAGTAAGTCCCAACTGTACAATTGTGGGAACAAACATTCTTTCTAATTTCGATACTTGAGAGAAAGAAGCGATTCTTCCTTGTGATTGTTGTAATTATTGTTTTTGCTTTTTCATATTTCAATTATAGTTCGGATTCATACTGAACACAACACACACACATACAAATTCCGATCTAACAATTGGTATGAGAGAAGGTTCCAGTTTTTTTGAATACAGGTTGATCTAGGGATAGGAACATGGGATTTGATGAAGTTGCATCGCTGCAACCTCTATGTCTTGATGGACAAAACTATCCGTTCTAAAAATCTATGATGACAATATATCTGAGATCCAAACGATGTGGAGATGTCATTATGCTGAAGTGGACATGGCCACAAATGAAAGATGGAAAAAATGCACAAAGAATAATTGACAAACCCAAAACCTTATGGGATGAAGATGAAAAGTGCGCTGAAGATGCAAACTATACTGCTTTATATGTGATACTTGCATCAGTAGATCCCATGAGACACAAACTGATCATCCATTGTCAAACATCGAAAGATACATAGGACACACTTCAAAAATAATTCTAAAGGAATGAGTCGGTGAGGAAGTCAAAAACTCCAAAGACTGGCCACAATATTTGATGGAATACAAATGAATGAAGAAGAAAACATTGAACTTTACTATGAGAGGTTCACTGACATTGTGAACCAGTGTTATATCCTTAGAGAGGTAATTGAAGAAAAGTTGAAATCATGAAGATTATGAGAACACTCACTCCTAGATTCAAGGAGAAAATCACTGTCCTGGAATTATTTATGTTACTGGACGACTTTGTGGGAGAACTAAGAACTTTTGAAATGAACAATGAACTTAACACAGTCAAGGTTAAAGGGATTACATTGAGGGCAGAGTCATCTGCTGAAATTACGGAAAATGAAGTAGCAAATCTTGCTGACATGATGGCACTGTTCACCAAACATTATGGCAAACTCATGAAAAAGTTCAATAATAGACCATCATTCAACCAATGTTCGAACTCAAGTAATATTACAAAAAAGGGAGGAAGTAAGACACAATCATTCAAACAGGGCAACATAAAGGAGAATGGCTAGTGCTGAGAATGCAAGGGCTTTGGACAGTATTAAGTTGAATGCCCCAATTTCTTAAGGAAGAATAAAGCGCTCAAAGCCATGTAGAGCAAATCAGAATAAGAAGAAGAAGAGGAACATGAAGAAGAAGAGATCAAATACTCAAAAAATTTTGCTACATATTCCTCAAACCTAATTATAGAGAAGCGGAAGGACTTGTTCATCATGCTTGCTACACATCATTGACTGAACCAAAAAATGTGAAAGAAGCTCTCAAGAATGACCACTGGATATTGGCCATGCAGGAAGAACTTGAACAGTTTGCGAGAAACGATATGTGGACCTTGGTTCTATGACATAGAGTTCCAACATCAATCGGAACCAAGTGGATCTTTAAAAACAATGGATGAGCAAGGAAACACCACAAGGAATAAAGGAAGATCTGTTGCTCAAGGATATACTCAAGTGGAGGGAATTGATTTTGAAGAAACTTTTTACACCGATCACAAGACTGAAGCCAGTTATAATCCTTCTATCCATTTCTTGTATTAAGAAATTCATTTTATATCAAATGGATGTAAAAAGTGCTTTCTTGAATGGGTTCCTGAAAGATGAAGCATATGTTGAACAAACCTAAACGATTTGAGGATCCCCATTACCCTGATCACGTTTACAAACCAAAAAAGCTTTGTATGGTCTAAAACAAGTCCTTAGAGGATGGTACGAAAGACTAACAAAGTTTTTACTTGCACAAGGATACAAACGAGGGGAGTGGACAAGACACTGTTCACCAACTGGTCAAACAATGACATAATCATCACATAAATATATATTGTGATATTTTTTTTTGGATCAACATCAAAAGACAAAGTGAACAAAGCAAGAGTGGAATCATGATTCTTCAACGCAAATATGTAAGGAATCTGGTGAAAAAGTTTGGCTTAGAAGGATGCAAGACCACTCACACTCCCATGGGTACAAACACCAAATTTTCCAAGGATGAAAGTGGAACTGTAGTTGACCCAACTTTATATAGAAGTATGATAGTTAGTCTCCTATATCTAATGGAAAGTAGACTGAACATCAACTTCACTGTGGGTTTATACATGAGATAGCAATCAACTGCAAAGGAATTACATCTCAAGGCCGTAAAACAAATCATTCTTGCTGAGAATATGGATGACCGAAAAAGCATATCGGGAGAATGTTTCTTTATTGGTAACAATCTAGTGTCTTGGCTTAACAAGATGAATAACAACATATCTCTATCCACAGCTGAAGCTGAGTACATTGCAGCTGGAAGCTCATGCTCACAGTTGGTATGGATGATGCACATGTTGTGCGACTACAGTATGAACTTGAATTTACTAACTTTATTTTGTGACAATATGAGTGCTAGAAATATGTCCAATAATCCAGTACAACACTCTCAAACCAAGCATATTAACATTACATATCATTACATCAGAGAGTTAGTTGAGAAAGTAATTATTGTACTAGAACATCTCCCTACTTTAAGATAACTTGCCGATACTAGTACCAAGGCCCTAGATTCCCACCGGTTCATCTCTCTCACGAAATCTCTGGGCATTTTCTGTAGTTAATAAATTTAAAAATAAAAAAAAACTATTAGAGAAAAATGAAGGAGAAAATGGAGTAATAGGAAATATGACTGAAGTTTATTCCCTAGGTAGGTTTAAAATTCACTTTGTCTTGAACTTTGAATCTAATATGTCTCAATATTGTTTTCTTAAAAAGAGCTACGACATTGAAATAATGAAGTGACAAACTATCGGCTGTATGATTAAGAATAATGCACAAAAAATGATAGGTTAGTGAAAACTACCAAAGTGTTCTCCTCTGGTTTGCAAAAAAGAGGTTATAAGGGATAGTTGAGATCGTCACATAGGGTTTTCCCAGTATGGGTCTTGCTTGTGTGGTTTACGAGCTACTGCACAAGGTTTCAGTAGGAGTGATAAGGAATACTCTCTTAAAAGTGTATTATCATAAAAAAAAAATATTGAAGCAGAAGGGTATTGAGATCTTGGTTTTTTCTTTTATTATTATAGTATTATTATTTCTCTTAAAAGTGTACTATCATAAAGAAAAATATAGTATTATTATTTCTCTTTTATTTCTCTCTCTAAAAATGATGATTAAAGTCTGGGTAATATTTCAGAGTGAGTTAACTTTGTGGCTGGGATAATTGAAATTTATGATTAAGTGGGCTTAGTGGCTGGTAAAGTGGATTAGTAATATAAAACTTCTCTCCCATGATCTTACGTAGTGTAACCATGTGGCAATATCTACATGGAAAGGGATGTATGAGTAAGGTCTTTGAACTACATATAAACTGCACTCATTTGACACAAAATACGAATAGTCCACAGTTCTTGCTTTTTTCCTATGATCTTCTCTACTTTCAATTCCTGTTCGACTTGGCAACTAACTCCTCTTGCAATTGAATTGCATAATTAGGACTCTCTTATTTTTCTTAACAGTTCAACCCCCTTCATCAAATCTACAATGGCGAAGAATGCTGAGGAAACTCTGAGTGGACGTTTTTCGAGCTGGGCACTAACTTCTTATCAACCCCAACAAAACATCATGAGGAGATACTGAATCCTGAGCCCCTCGAAACAAATCCTACTGAAAATATACCTACATTTAATCAGCACACAGCCCCATGCGGGAGACAAAGACAGAACCCCAAGGAAATCCATTGGAGAAAGAAAGGGAACCTTCACCACCAGTTAAGGACGTGCCCTTTCCTACCTCAAGCGCATTAGCTACAACAAGTTGAAAGAGGAAGGAGACACCAAAACCCTCCGCATTAAAAAGAAAAAAAATCCTTGTCATATGGGACTTCTCCCAAACCAAAAAGTGTTGTACTGGAATCGAACTTTGAAGAAGAAATCACCACCTCACCTCCATGTCGATCGAACAGAAAGAGGATAACATCACCCAGTACTACAGGTGCTTTCTCTTATGAACAACCTACATGTGAAAATGACCCTTTGGTACATGAAAATGCCTTCTCAAAAACGTTGTTTCTAAGGCGGCGTTCAATAGATTTAAGTTGTTTAAAACTATGGAATTTTGGCCTGAAAGAAACCTAGAGATGAAAAAAATTTTAAAGTCAGAGATCATGTCATGTATTTGAATGTCGGCATTGAATGCATGGTTACAAACATTGGAATATTTTATAGTTTAATAGTCCATAAGTTCTATGCAAATCTGTTCGAATGTATCCAGGACCCGGAGTCTCCTAGATTTGGGAAATATTTGTTCGCAACAAAATCATCAATTTTGGCCCAAATTCCATAAATGATTATCTATAACTGAATGAACTTGATGAAGATGAGGAGGTGGAAGAGGAATTGGGTGAAATGGCCAGAGAATTGAGTAATGGACAACTATAAAAATGGACAAAGCCAGGGTTGTCACCATCTATCCTTACCCTATATGGGAACTTGTTACATAAAATTGGAAGACACAACTAGACGCCTACGACAAACAATTCACACCTCAACCCACTCAAGGAAGGTTTATTTACAAGGTTCTAGTGCATATACCCATAGATTTCAGAAAGGTAGTATTTAATACTATCATGGGATTTGCTGAGCGACTTGATCCTTGGAAGAAACTACCTTCCCAAGTCTGAGTTGGGGATTGCAGGCGCACCAGGGCATTCAACCCGCACCATTGGATGTTCTGGAAAAATTTGCACCAATGTAAAAAATGGTCTCCTTGGATGCGAATGTCTACTCCAAGCCTCTAGATGTAGAGCCCACATTGAAACTATCTGAAGTGGCTGGCAATCTGCCTCTGTTTATCCCCCAGTAAATTGAAATCCTTGAGACTCTCGTTATCACGATTGCTACATATAAATTGTATCTAACTAACATACTCAAATCTCTTGATGTCCTACTCACTGCAGGCCCCTCTAAATTTGCCAATCCTTTGGCAAGAGAATCAAAAAGGGGGAGACGACAAGGAAGGCGAGCAAGGTCAAGGCAGGGAAGGCAGCCACGAGCAGTACAAAGGAAAAAACCTAAGAAAAAGGAAAAGTGCCTCTAAGGGTTGAAAAGAGTGAGGAAGAAGAAGAATTTGATGAAGAAGTAGAATCATAAGAGAATAAAGATGGTGAAGAATGGATCAGTGAAGAGAGCTCAGACTAAGGGGGAACACAATCAAAGCATAATCCCAAAAGAAGAAACATTCTAGTTGAAATTTGAATTGTCGCACTTTTAAACACTTGTTTTGATTGTTTTTAGTTATTATTATGTGGACAATATCTTAATTAGGATTGTTGTTTCCAAATTATGATTAGTGGGTGACATAATGAGTCTACTGACTAAAATTCTTGTGTTCACCATCTGTTGAAACTTTGTTGGATTACAATAGTTAAAATGCTTGCATGATCAGAGCTTTTCGATCCAAATACAAAAAGGAGAGATTTATAAGGTAAGTGCGTTGGCATATATCGAAAATTCTAATTTAAATATGCTAATTTGTACAGGATATATGGAAAAAAATGCAAGTAATCTTTGGTAGCAGAATCGATTGAAGATTTACAAAGATCTTACCAAATCAAGTGAGAAGATCCATTCACATAAAGGGAAGATTCACCAAGATATAACAATGAAGAAAAGATTTATGAAAATCTATTCCTTGGAGAAAAAGGGATCAACAAACGAAGATATGATCAAGGTCCATACGGAATGAAGATCATGAAGATTTACAAGATCGAATAAGTCTTCGGTGCTACATATAAGAGTCTTTCGTGAAGACTCAAGATTATCTCTGTTATATTATATTCAGTGACATATGCAGAGGGAGATAATTGTTTTATTTGAGAGCTTATTGTAGTACAATTCCAGTATTGAGAGAACTATCAATGAACCACTAGTTGGTTTATATTGTGCTTGAGAGAGTACACCATACTGGGTTTGGGAGAGTTCAAATATCTGTCGTACGAGAGTTGATAGTCTAATCCATCTAGAGGGACTAGGTGGTCAAATAAGTTGTTAGAAGAGAATGGTATAGGGTTTACTTGTATTAGAGGGAGTCTTACTACGAGTAAGTCCAAACTGTACAATTGTGGGAACAAATATTCTTTCTAAAACAAATACTTGAGAGGAAGAAGGAATTCTTCCTTGTGATTATTATAATTACTGTTTTTGCTTCTGCATATTTCAATTATAGTTCAGATTCATATGGAATACGACACATGCACAAGAATTCTGATCTTAAAATATTAAATTAATCTATATCAAATTTAAAGTATTAATTTGTACAGGTGAGGGGACAATGGATTCATGTTATTGTCAAGAATGCTTAGTTGAATGACTTCAAGAAGCATTTATTTGATGGACAACTATATGCTACAACTATGTACTGTTTGCAATTTCGTTGTTACAAGAAATAATCTGAAGTGTAGAACGACTGCAAACAACAAATTGTTTTGTTTATTCAACTACACGAGTAAGGGAAGTTTTTGTTGATAGTTTTCCTTGCAACATTTTTGAGTTCGTGAAATTGGAGAACTTTTATCTTCAATGACTTTAGATTGAAAATGATGATTGGTAAACATGTTTTATTGTTTCTTTAATATAATATTTCATTTACTATTAAATTTTTACTTAACTGATATTGTACTATTTATTTCTTTAACTCGTGCAATTTTCAGATATAATTAGAAGGATTGTAATGGTTGACCCATGGCAATGATAAGATGTTAGAGGCAAGCCTACAAGAATGTTGGACATGATACTAGAAGACCATGAGTATGCTTTTAGTTAGTAATTAGACACACACACACACACACAGATATATATATATATATATATATAATTATTCATTTTATGATATACTTTATTTTTCTTATGTGAATGTTTATTTTTTTATATGAAATGTTATATGTGTATATATAATTATATTTCTTTGGTGTTGTATGTTTAATCATCTTAAAGTAACTCTTTGGGAATATTTCATCGATGCTTCAAAAAACTAAGAGATGAAGGAGGCGATGAACCACCACTTGTTATTCTACAATTTTTTTTGTCCAAAAGTGTTTGGAGGTATTTTATTATACATATATAGATACATATTTTTTTATTATTCATTTTAATTAATTAAATTATAATAATTGTAACAATTAAGTTTTAATTGTTGAATGATTTTATATGTGAAGGTAATGTTTCTATTTCAAATAGTCAGTATTATTCAAAGTTGATTCATGATGCCAATCACGAAGAAATAGAGTTTAAAAGAAGGTAATATTATCTTAATTTATTTTATTATGTTTTATTCAACATTATGAAGTTTTTTAATAGTATCTATGTTATTTGTAATTCATTTTATGGAGTAATATCTAATATATTACAGATTTATAATTCAAAATGAATACTATTTATTGTATTTTAATTTTGTCCAATTATTATTATTATAATATCTAATAACTAAAATAATATTAAGTTATTAAATTGAATTAAAATTACATATTTGTGAACGGAACTGTAATGCTTCCCCATGAGATATATTATTATTTGTACATAAACTATAAACTTTAATTTTTAGAGGAAAAAAATTAGAATGTGTAAATTGCTATAAATTGCATAGGGTACATTTTGTATAAAATAATATAATATTTCTTTTTACCTAACATTTTTTTTTTTTGTTATTTTTATTGAGAAGGATGAAATCAGATGAAAAATGCAAGAGCTCATTTAGTGCCATATTATTTGAGTGTTTAGAATCGACAGAAGAGGATCCACGAATTAAAACAATAGATGGAATGATAAAGAAGACAGAGGTAATAGATTTGTATGATAAGTGAAAATTCCATATGTTTTGAATTAATAAATTAGTTTTACAATCATATATATATATATATATTAAAGTTTATCCTTAAAATTGCATTTTCTTTAATTTGTGTATATCTTAAATGATATATTTAGATTGATTGCTTTTGGTTATATGGTGAAATTGTTGATATGGAGTCATACGGTGATTGGTTCTACATTTCATGTATACATTGTTTACGAAAACTTGATAAGAGGGAAGTTCAATTTGATTTTTATAGTTTATGTGATTATAATTGTTTGGTAAGTCTCTGGAAACTAAAGGTATTTTTAATTTTTATAGTTTATGTGATTATAATTGTTTGATTAAATATTTAGATCTCCTTAACATTTACACTTTTTAATTTATATTTTTATACTATTTATAGTTTTCAAATGATATTCGTCCCTAAGACTTCCTGAATATAATTGGATGGGAAGTCATGTTCAAAGTTAATGTTAAATCAGAACATATCAACATAACTTTGATGTATTCTGGCAACATCATCCCTAATCAAGTAATATTATTAATATTTAATATTGAAAGACTCTTCACTTTGCATATTCTTTTTTCTTTTTGTTTTTTTTTTTTTTTTTGGCCAAAATTCTTACTGAATAAAATAAAATGAAATTTCACAAATAAGTTAGATATGATTGAATAAATAAAATTAATAATGTAAATGAGATTTCACAATTCTGAATAGGTATACCTTGGACTAATTGAAGCCCATTCCAACCACCTTTGCATATTAAAAGACATCATATAGTGAAAAGGCATCATTTTATTGCCTAGAAAAACGAGGGTCGAAATGCACAGCACCAAATTTGAAGGTCTTCTTGATGACGAATTCAAGCATGAAATAATGCATTCCCACTCGCATCAGATGCTGTCGAAGCCTATGGATCCAGATAAATGATTTCAGCAAATGCCGAAGCTCGTCGCAAGCGGAGCAATTCCTTCACTAACTCCCATCCGCACTCCGGTGATGAGGGCTTTACAGTCATCCTTTCAAGAAAGGGTGCATAAGCAAGCAAGAAGTTGACAAAGTTTAGTTCTGGTCTTATATCTGAAACTCCAATAATCTTAATAAGCCGCTGTTGATTTAAAGGAAAGCTCTGAAAATTATCCACAATCCTGGCAGCTGTTCTTGCAGTGGACTGCTCCTCTGGGCGAGCCTGTGCAATGATGTGAAATACTAAGGCCTTGAATAAGAAGGAAAAAGATTTTTTGTCTAAAACATATACCATCAAGATAGCAAAAACTATGTTGAAGGAATACTCACCAACATCTCAAGCTCCTGAATGTTGGGAGAACTTGTCAGAAGGCAAACCGCAGCCAGATTCTCTTCCATGTCCTTGAAATTAATGTGGATTGAAAGGTAATATAGATCCACACATGGTCATGGAAAACGCAGGTGCTATTACCATACAAATTTTTTCACAATCTTCGTCTCTTTCATTGCCTAAATACTGTACTATTAGAAAAGAAAACCTTGTAGAATACTCAACTATACCTGAAGATGCTATCATAGAACAAATAGTTCCCCCCCCCCATATAATGATACAGATAATATGGTAGCCTTACCAAGATCATCAATGCTCTAATCTCCTCTCGAAATCCTCCAACCAAGGAGTATGTCCAATCATCCAAGATGGATCACTGTGGACTTCCAGCCACAAATCATGAACAATATGTCACACTATCCATTCCTCCTGAATATATTGAGACATGGAAGCGAGAATGATACACCCACCCTCATCTTGGAGCCGTGAGGCTGGTATTATCATACCATGGTAGAAGAGGGCTTCCTATATCAGCAAGGATTGCCTTTCTCGACACCAGATTTCTCAAATATGAGCATGCTGTCATGGGAACGGTTCTGTCCATACTCAATGCCAGAAGTGTGGTAATAACCTTCTTCCCCAATTTTGCATTTTCCTTGTAGAATTTATCATTGGCTGATGCATTTAAGATGCAGATCTAATAATCGGTGCTGAGCAAATTCCCAACTCCATATGGGAACATTGCATCATTAGATTCTGTACCGGCTACAGAACCATGCCCTTGATTTAAAAAATCAGGGGATCAAGGATGTTAAATGGTACTAGCTAAATCCAGTTCAGAAGTCCCCACCATCATCCAAATCTCGAGACAAACCAGCAGAGGTGATCTCGAATGATTACTTCCTACCGAATGGATCACCAACTATGAATCTCTCCACCAGGTGACGAGGTTGGTTCGTGTCATAGAGTTTAGTTTTCAACGACTGAAGGATGGACGAGTAAAGACGATATATAAGACGGAACCTGAAGAAAACTCAACTCCTATGTTCCAATTAATGATCCGTCCCGTCTTTAAAGAAAGGGAAAAGAATATCTCCATCTCTTCATTCGACCCAGATGGAAGCCATATATACACATACCGAATTAATGGCCATTTTATCAGGGATGACCCTTCCATGTGTGATCCCGAATGTTCCTGTAATACCTGGGAAGATAGTGATGATGAAGTTAAGAAGAATTTCCCAAAAGAAGAAGGAAAAGACGTTGTAAGACCTTTGATAATAAATAAAAAGACCCTCCTGATCCACCTCCACAAAAAATTTCAATTCCACAAGAAGGCTATTCATGCAGACATGAAAAGAGACCATTACCTCCAAATCACCAAGCTCCCCAACCATGTTTCATGTTCAAAAGCCATGAAGAAGATTTTCCTCCTCTAGAAAGACGAGAGGATCAAACTTCTAAGGTAACCTCAAGACCTTATATTCAGAGTACTGTAGTGGAAGCAAGTGGCCATTTAAAGCCTCTGAGTCAAGGAGAGGAAGTCCTTAATTGGGAGAACACAAATGCTCGGACACAAAATCAATTACTACAAAGTATTGATTCCAAGGTAACACAAGTTCTCGATAAGTTTAAAAATTCATATAATCAAATGAGTTAGTTGCAGACCCAACTTCTGAGAGTGGAGAAGAAGCATACTGGGAAGATAACCCAGTTGGATAGAGAACTCAGAAGCCTTATTGCAAATTAGCAGTATGGCTTAGAGTTCACATCAAAAGAAGTACATATTAGGCAACTAAAAAAGGAGCTTGCAAGGATCGAAGAAGATAAGGCAGAAAGAAGCTCAACCTTTATGGCCCCTGATAGAGTCTCCACTTTTATGACTTCAACAACCTTATATCAATCTCCAAATGAGTCAAAGACAGAGTCCCAACTGTATGCCAAACATTTTGGGATGGTCTCTAGTATACCCTTACCACTTTCAAGGCAGAAAGAAGGAGAAGGTGATCAATCAAAGGGTGAAGGTAAAAACCCATTAATTCTTTAATGATCCATCCTATGTTCTCTGGTCTCCGAGGAGAAACAAGTGATCTGGAAGAAAGTGAAAGCTATACATCAGAATCAACTGAAACCTTTTCAGCATAACGTGGAATAGAGGAAGAGGTAGTTAATGTTTCAACAATCCTTATGGCTGATGCAGGAGAAAGTCAACACTTCACTGGACCTATTTCTGATGACTCGGATCAAGAGACTACTGACATAATATATATGACACATCCTACTGAAAAGCAAGGTACTAAACCCTCTATTAGTCTTTGGTTTTCATTTGATGATGTACTTATTCAAAAGCGAAGATCAAAGATACATATATTATCAACCTGGATAGATAATTAGCTAAACAAAGAAGGAGCTGATTTAAAAACAGTTCTCAAGGAGTTCACATCAAGGTTTCTTGGTTTCATAAGAGAATGGTTCTTGAGCCTTGGAGAATACCGGCAATTACAACTGATCAATGCACGAACAACAGCTGACGTACTTGGTGAGATACATAGTGTCTCAAGAATACTTCTCTATGAGGTGCTGCTTGCTATTGAAAAAGGATTTGGACAGACATTTCAAACGAATGTATGAAAGATTCTACATTTTGAATGGCTATAATGATCTCAATCTGAAGAATGTGTACCTTGCCTCTTTACCACAAGAGCTACAATTAGAAATGGCGAGGATGTTCCAAACCATGAAGAAAGAAATGGCCCAAATCAGCATGGGAAAATCCATCAAACCTGCTTGGCTGCTCTGGAGAAACTCTATGACCAACAAAATCTCTTTAAAGAAATGATGGAGAGATGGAAGATTTCTAAAATACCATGAGAAAGCATGCCATTATTCCAAAAAATATAAAGAAAAAAGCATGCCAAAGCTCAGAAGGAAAAAGAAAAACCAAACATACAGGTTTTTCCGAAGGAAGCCATTCAGGAAGAAGTCTACTGACAGATGTTATCTATGTGGACAAAAAGGGCATTTCGCAAAAACTTGCCCTATGAAGAAAGGGAAAGCGACTTAGCTGGCATCACAGACCTTTCACTATCATGAAGCAGATGTTAATGAAGCAGACATAGAATCCCTCTATTCAGAACAAGATGGCCAGGATTTTGATACAACCTTTGTCCTTTATGAGACATTTGATGAAGAAGATTTAGAAGGGAATGTCCTCATTCTTATGATGAACCAACCTCTAATGAGGAGAACCAACATGATCATACAAGAAGGGATGCCATCACCTCATGTTGAGGTCTAGGTGCTTCAGTCAAAGTATGACATGCCTGTCAAAGTGATCAGAGTCCTTGATACAGGAGCACAAAAAACTATGATGAACCCAGACATCCTTCCAAATGAAGCTTGGGAGTCTCACCATGAATATTTCTTTGCTGCAAATGGCCAAACCTTTCATACTGCCTTAATATCTAAACAACCAGTCAGAATTCAAATCCTTCCAGACTGTGTTGTCTGGATCAAAGTCATCGGAAGCAAACTTCATCGACATGATTTATTAATGGGCTTTGATGTCTTCTTTAAAGCTCAGAAGCTACAAATATTTTCCCATTGAGTCAAATACCAGATGACATTCCTACCATTCACACCAACACAAAAGTTGTTCACAGTAAAGGAGATACTAGAACCTGATCCACTTATCAAAAGGTTGAATTTTTTTATGCCGAGTCGTATGCAGACTTCACCAATCCTCATCTGCTTTGGAAGAACTTAAAATTCTATGTTCGACTTCCTTTCAAGAAGAATGAAGATATTAACTCAGAAAAGTCACGCATCCTAGCAAGCCACCATAAGAGCTGAATTTAGCCCGACAAGAATGCAGCGAGCTATTATCCTTGGGCCTAATTGAAGCCATCAACTCAAATTGGGCTGCCCAGTTGTTTATGTCAATAAGAGAGCAGAACAAGTTTGAGGAAAGAAGAGTTTAGTCATTGATTACAAACCTCTCAACTATTACTTGCTTGATGATAAATTCCCTTAGCCCAAGACAAAAGTCATGTTCTCTTACCTCTCAGAAGCCCAAATATTTTCCAAATTTGACCTTAAATCTGATTTCTGGCAAGTGGGTTTACACCAAGATAACAGGTATAAAACAACTTTTTGCCTATCCACAGCTCAATATCAATGGATAGTTCTGCTATTTGGTTTTAAAGTTGCACCATCCCTTTTCCAAAAAGACCATGATGAAAATCTTCAGATGATATCCTCCTATATTCCAAAAATGTAGAGGAACACGAACAACTTCTCAACATGTTCATAAACTTGGTACAAAAATATGGTATCATGCTATTCCAAGAGAAAAGTGTGATCAAGCAAAAATCTATTGATTTTCTGGGCATGAAGATTGAGGATGGGGAGTATGAACCAAGATCACACCTATCCCAAGAACTACTTAAGTTCTCGGATGAGCATTTATTTATTAAACAGGTTCAACCGTTCCTTAGAATCATCAGCTATCTTAAAGATTTTATCCCCAAATGTTCAGCCTATACAAGCAAATTGTCAAAGCTTCTAAGAAAATGTCCACTTCCTTGGAATGTCGACCAAACTACAGCAGTTAAACATCTTAAAGAAGTGTGTCAAAAGCTTTGACCCTTGAGAATTCCTGTAGATGCCCAAGAGATCTTACTAACAGATGCCAGTGATGATTATTGAGGAGCCATCTTATTAGAAAATGATGGTGGGAAACTTTATTATTGTGGACATGCCAAAGGCCAATTCAAAGAATCTGAAGCACATTATCACACTATCTACAAGGAGATATTAGCTGTCAACTATGGAAATAAAAAATTCAAATTTCATTTAATGGGATACAATTTCATTATCTAACTGGATAATACATCCTTTCCAGCAATTATGGAGCTCAAGAAGAAAGAAGTCCCAGAAAAATAGCTACTCAGACTCGAAGACTGGTTTTCAAAATATCAGTTTGAAATCCGACACATAAAGTGCAAGGACAATGTTGTGCATAATTATCTCTCAAGACAATTTCAGCTTCAACTCATATCATCTACCAAGATCTCTATCCATGCTTTCAATTTCTTTTACTCAATGGATCTTAGCTTTGCTCGATAAGGCTAAGAGTACCAAAGAAAGAGTGAAAGTTCAGAGTTAACCTGCTCAAGGCAGTTTGAATACATGGTGGCCATGGTCCTCTAAGGGTGTGAACAAGTAGGGCTCCCGAACCCACTTGGTATCAGATCCAAGTTGTTCTCATCTTGTCGGCCGACGAATATTTTGAGAAGTAGATCTGTGCTTGAGCGGTGATTGGAGAAGACCCTTCCAGTATCATGGAAAACCCCGGTGCTATTACCTCACAAATTTTATCACAATCTTCGTCTCTTTCATTGCCTAAACACTATACTAGTAGAATAGAAAACCTTGTAGAATACTCAACTATTCCTGAAGATGCTATCTAGAATAAACAATTCTCCCCTTGTTAGTCCTTATAATGTATACAAAAATTATGGTAGCCTTACCAAGAGTATCAAGGCTATAATCCTTTCTCAAAATCCTCCAACCAAGGAATATGTCCATTCCTTCTGAATATATTGAAACATGGTAGCGAGACGGATACACCCACCTCTACTCCTATGTTCTAATTAATAATCTGTCCCATCTTTAAAGAAAGGGAAGATAATATTCTCATCTCTTCATTCGACCTAGATGGAAGCCATATAACACAGATCGAATTAATGGCCATTTTATCTGGGATGTTGACCCTTTCATGTGTGATCCCCGATGCTTCTGTAATACCTGGGAAGATGGTGATGATGAAGATGAAAAAGAAGTTCCCAAAAGAAGAAGGAGAAGATGTTGTAAGACCCCTGATAATAAATACAACGACCCTACCAATCTACCTCCACCAAAAATATCAATTCCACAAGAAGGCTATTCATGCAGACATAAAGAGAGACCATTACCTCCAAATCACCGAGCTTCCCAACCATGTTTCATGTTCAAAAGCCATGAAGAAGATTTTTCTCTTCTAGAAAGATGTGAGGATAAAACTTCTAAGGTAACCTTAAGACCTTATATTAAGAGTACTGTAGTAGAAGAAAATGCGCATAAAACCTCTGAGTCAAGGAGAGGAAGTCCTTAATTGGCAGACCACAAATGCCCGGGCACAAAATCAATCACTACAAATTATTGATTCCAAGGTAACTCAAGTTCTCGATAAGGCTCCAAATTCATATAATCAAATGAGCTACTTGCAGACCCAACTTCTGAGAGTGCAACATAAGCTTACTGGGAAGATAACCTAGTTGGATAGAGAACTCAGAAGCCTTATTGTAAATTAGCATTATGGCTTAACATTCACATCAAAAGAAGTGGAGATTAGGCAACTAAAAAAGGAGCTTGCAAGGATCGAAGAAGATAAGGCAGAAAGAAGCTCAACCTTTATGCCCCCTGATAGAGTCTCCACTTTTATGACTTCACCAACCTTATATCAATCTCTAAATGAGTCAAAGATAGAGTCTTAGCTATATGCCAAACATTTTGGGATGATCTCCAGTATACCCTTACCACTTTTAAGGTAGAAAGAAGGAGAAGGTGATCAATTAAAGGCTAAAGGTAAAACATCCAATTATACTTTAATGGCCCATTCTATGTTCTCTGGTCTCCCATGAGAAACAAGTGTTTCAGATGAAAGTGAAAGCTATACATCAGAATCAACAAAAATCTTTCCAGCATCAAGTGGAACAGAGGGAGAAGTAGCTGATGTTTCAACAATCCTTATGGCTGATGCAGGAGAAAGTCAACCCTTCATTGAACCTATTTCTGATGACTCGGTTCAAGAGACTACTGACATACCATATATGACACATCCTATTTAAAAGCAAGGTACTAAACCCTCTATTGGTCCTTGTTTTTCATTTGATGATGTACCTATTCAAAAGCAAAGAGAAAAGATGCATATACTATTAGCTTGGATAGATAATCAGCTAAATAGAGAAGGAATTGATTTAAAAACTATTCTCATGGAATTCATATCAAGGTTTTTTGGTGTCCTAAGAGAATGGCTCTTGTGCATTAGAGAATACCGGCAATTATAACTGATCGATGCACCAACGCTAGCTGATGTACTTGGTGAGATACACAGAGAATTTATTGGTGAGATTTCTTTGTACACCAAGGCTGTGTCTCAAGAATACTTCTCTATGAGGTACTGCTCACTATTGAAAAGGGATCTGGACAGGCATTTCAATTGAATGTCTGAAATATTCTACATTTTGAATGGCTATAATGATCCCAATCTGAAGAATGTCTACCTTGCCTCTTTACCACAAGAACTATAAGAAGAAATGGCGAGGATGTTTCAAGCCATGAAGAAAGACATGGCCCAAATCAGCATGGGATAAATCCATGAAACTTGCTTGGTGCTCTGGAGAAACTCTGTGAGCAACAAAATCTCTTTAAAGAAATGATGGAGAGACAGAAGATTCCTAAAAAGGTATGTCATAAATCCTACCATGAGAAAGCATTCCATTGTTACAAAAAAAGATAAAGAAAAAGATAAGCAAAAGCTGAGAAGGAAAAACAGAAACCAAACATACATGTTTTTCCGAAGGAAGCCATTCAGGAAGACGAAGCTTGGGAGTCTCATCATGAATATTTATTTCCTGTAAATGGCTAAACCTTTCATACTGCCTTGATATTTAAACAACCTGTTGGAATTCAAATCCATCCAGACTATGTTGTCTGGATAAAAGTTATCGGAAGGAAGCTTCACGGACATGATTTATTAATGGGGTTTGATGTCTTCTTCAAAGCTCAGAAGCAACAAATATTTTGTCACGGAGTCAAATACAAGAAAACATTCCTACCATTTACACCAACACAAAAGCTGTTCATATTAAAGGAGATACCAGAACTTGATCCACTTATCAAAAGGTTGAAAAAATGTTATGTCGAGTCGCATGCAGACTTTACCAATCCTCATCCGCTTTGGAAGAACTCATAATTCTATGTTCAACTTCCTTTCAAGAAGAATAAAGATATTAAAGCCACAAAAGCCACGCATCCTGGCATGACACCAAAGAGCTGAATTTGGCCCGACCAGAATGTAGCGAGCTATTATCCTTGAGCCTAATTGAAGTCACCAACTCAAATTGGGACCTTGCTCAGCTTTTTATGTCAGTAAGAGAGTAGAACAAGTTTGAGGAAAGAAGGGGTTAGTCATTGATTACAAATCTCTCAACTATTACTTGCTTGATGATAAATTTCCTTTGCCCAGGACAAAAGTCATGTTCTCTTACCTCTCAGAAGCACAAATCTTTTCCAAATTTGACCTTAAATCTGGTTTCTGGCAAGTGGGTTTACACCCACATGAAAGTTATAAAACAACTTTTTGCCTACCCACAGTTCAATACCAATGGACAGTTCTGCCACTTGGTATTAAAGTTGCACCATCCCTTTTCCAAAAAACCATGATGAAAATATTCGAACCTATACTAAACAGTATCCTTGTCTACATAGATGATATCCTCTTATATTCTAAAAATATAGAGAAACATAACGACTTCTCAAAATGTTCATAGATTTTGTACAAAAATATGGTATCATGCTATCCCAAAAGAAAAGTATGATCAAGTAAAAATCTATTAAGGATGGGGAGTATGAACCAGGATCACACCTATCCCAAGAACTACTTAAGTTCCTATATGAGCATTTATCTGTTAATCAGGCACAAGAGTTCCTTGAAATCGTCAACTATCTTAAAGATTTTATCCCCAAATGTTCAGCCTATACAAGCAAATTGTCAAAGATTCTGAGAAAAAGTCCACCTCCTTGGAATGTTGGCCAAACTGCAGCAGTCAAACATCTTAAAGAAGTGTGTCAAAAGCTCTCACCCTTGAGAATTCTTAGAGATGGTGAACATATTTTGCAAACAGATGCCAATGATGATTATTAGAGATCCATCTTATTAGAAAACGAAGGTGGGAAACTTCATTATTGTGGATATGCCAGCAGCCAATTCAAAAAATCTGAAGCACATTATCACGTTGTCTACAAGGAGATATTAACCGTCAAATATGGAATTAAAAAATTCGAATTCCATTTAGTGGGATACAATTTCATTATTCTACAGGATAATACTTCCTTCCCAGTGATTATGGAGCTCAAGAATAATGGAGTCCCAGAAAAATAGCTACTCAAACTCAAAGACTAGTTTTCAAAATATCAGTTTGAAATCCAACACATAAAGGGCAAGGACAATGTTGTGCCTGATTATCTCTCGAGATAATTTTAGCTTCAACTCATATCATCTACCAAGGTGCTGCCCATTATCTTTATGATAGGGAAATGAAAGAAGATAATATCTTCCAAAACTATTTTTTGGAGATAAGCTCCCATCCATCTAATCAATCTTGATTTATCATTTTCTCCTCGTGATGAGCCTTTTAAAGCTCTTTGAGATATCCGACAACATGCAACTGCAAATTTGTTTTGAAATCTTTCAAAATATATTTCAGAAGAAGGAATCCAAGAGGAACAAGCCTGCTACCATCTCCAGAAACCATTCTTGGGCATAGTACATGTCGATATTTCTAAAGATCTCACCTTCAACGATTTATGATACCTATGGTGCTTCTCCACCTTATACTTCCATCCGATTGAGTTCTCAGTATGGGATACACTCATCTTTTTCCAAAATACTGAAAATGACCTGGTAGTCATTCTTGCTATGGTATGTAACTGTGGAGCTGAGTACTTTCCTAGACATGACATCTCATCTAGTGAGGTGCCCTTGAGAAAAGTGTCTTGCATGCAACCTATCATGACATGTCCTATGTGCAACCTTCTTAAAGTGAAGAGTCATTTGATGAAGGTTACCACTCTAACACTTGTCTTTGTAAGGGTTCATGACTCTTCACTCCCGAAACTCAATAAATAGGGGAGTATGGTCAATTGTAAAACACACAAATATAAATAAGCACTCCATTTTCCATACTTATGAGTTTCTAAGTTCTTAGTTGTCTTCTCCAAAGCCCTTAAGCTAGTCTATGGCTCATCGTATTCTCCATCTTATTATCCTTATAGCATAAAGTATGCTCTATACTCGACTCTTATGATGATCTTGTATATCAGAAATATGTTATAACCTAGAAAAGAGTAACGATCCCTATATTTCACATGAAGATCTCAATCCATGATTTCAATTGCTTTTACTCAGTGGATCTAAGCTTTACTCGATAAGGATAAGAGTGCCGAAGAAGTAGTAGAAGTTTAGAGTTAACCTGCTCAAGGCAATTTGAATACATGGTGGCCATGGTCCTCTAAGGGTGTGAATGAGTAGGGCTCCCTAACCCACTTGGATCAAAGCCAGGTTGCTCTCGTCTTGTCAGCCGGAGAATATTTTGAGAAGTAGATCTATGCTTGAGAGCGGTGATTGGAGATGGCCCTTCCGTAATCATGGAAAACCCAGAACCTATTACCTCATAAATTTTATCACAATGATCGTCTCTTTCATTGCCTAAACACTGTACTAGTAGAATAGAAAACCTTGTAGAATACTTAACTATTCAAGATGGATCACTGTGGACTTCTAGCCACAAATTATGAACAATATGTCGCACTATCTATTCATCTTGAATACATTGAGACATGGAAGCGAGAAGGATACACCTATCTCCATCTTAGAGCTGTGAGGCTAGTATTATCATACAATGGTAGATGAGAGCTTCCTATAATAGCAAGAATTGCCCTTCTCAACACCAGATTTCTCAAATATGAGCATGCTGCCGTGGTAACAATTCTGTCCACACTCAATGCCAGAAGTGTGGTAATAACCTTCTTCCCAATTTTGCATTATCCTTGTAGGATTCATCATTGGCGGATGCATTTAAGGTGCACATCCAAATAACCGGTGTTGAGCAAGTTCGCAACTCCATCATGGAAACACTGCATCATCAGATTGTGTACCGGCTACGAAATCATGGCCTTGATTTAAAAAATTAGAGGATAAAGGACGCTGTAATGGTACTCGCTGAATCTAGTTCAGAAGTCCCCACAATCATCCAAATCCTGAGATAAATAACCATAGGTGATCTCCAAAAATTAGTTCCTACAAAATGGATCACCAACTATGAATCTCTCCACCAGGTGATCAGGTCGGTTCTTACCACAGGGTTCTGTTTTCAACGACTGAAGGATGGACGAGTAAAGACCATATATTAGATGGAACCTGAAGAAAGCTCTACTCTTATGTTCTAATTAATGATCCATCCTGTCTTTAAAGAAAGGAAAAGTGTATGCCACACATTTTGGGATGATCTCCAGTATACCCTTACCACCTTCAAGACAGAAAGAAGTAGAAGGTGATCAATCAAAGGATGAATGTAAAAAACTAGTAATACTTTAATGGCCCATCCTATGTTCTCTGGTCTCCTAGGAGAAACAAGTGATTTAGAAGAAAGTCAAAGCTATACATCAGAATCAACTGAAACCTTTCTAGCATCAAGTGGAACAGAGGAAGAGGTAGCCAATGTTTCAACAATCCTTATAGCTGATGCAGGAGAAAGTCAACCCTTCACTGAATCTATTTCTAATGACTCAGATCAAGAGACTACTGACATACCATATGTGACAAATCCTACTGCAAAGCAAGTTATTAAACCCTCTATTGGTCCTTGGTTTTCATTTGATGATGTACCTATTCAAAGCAAAAAGAAAAGATGCATATATTATCAGCCTGTATAGATAATAACCTAAATAGAGAATGAGCTGATTTATGAACAGTTCTCAAGGAATTCACATCAAGGTTTCTTGGTATCCTAAGAGAATGGTTCTTGAGCCTTTGAGAATACCAGAAATTACAACTGATCGATGCACCAACGCCAGTTGACATACCTGGTAAGATAAATAGAGAATTTATTGGTGAGATTTCTTTGTACACCAAGCTTGTGTCTTAAGAATACTCCTTTATGAGGTGCTTCTTGCTATTGAAAAGGGATCTGGATAGGCATTTCAAAATAATGTCTGAAAGATTCTACATTTTGAATGGCTATAATGATCCCAATCTGAAGAATGTCTACATTGCCTCTTTACCACAAGAGCTACAACCAGATTTGGCGATTATGTTTCAAGCAATGAAGAAAGACATGGCCCAAATCAACATGGGACAAATTCATCAAACTTGATTGGTTACTCTGGAAAAACTCTAAGAGCAACAAAATTTCTTTAAAGAAATGATGTAAAGATTGAAGATTCCTAAAAAAGTATGTGATAAATACTACCTTGAAATAAAATACCATGAGAAAGCATGCCATTGTTCCAAAAAAGATAAAGAAAAAGATAAGCAAAAGCTTAGAATGAAAAAGAAAAATCAAACATACAAGTTTTTCCAAAGGAAGCCATTCAGGAAGATGTCCACCGACAGATGTTATCCTTGTGGACAAAAAGGGCATTTTACAAAAACCTGCCCTACGAAGAAAGGGAAAACGGCTAAGCTGGCATCACAAACCTTTCACTATCATGAAATATATGTTGATGAAGCAGACATGAAATCTCTCTATTGAGAAAAAGATGGCCAGGATTCTGATATAGCCTTGGGCCTAATTGAAGCCGCCAACTCAAATTGGGCTTGCCCAACTTTTAATGTCAACAAGAGAACATAGCAAGTTCAAGGAAAGAAGAGATTAGTCATTGATTACAAACATCTCAACTATTACTTGCTTGATGATAAATTCTCTTTGCCCAGGATAAAGTCATGTTCTCTTACCTCTCAGAAGCCCAATTTTGTTCCAAATTTGACCTCAAATCTGGTTTCTGGCAAGTTGGTTTACACCTAGATGAAAGGTATAAAATAACTTTTAGCCTACTCACAGCCCAATACCAATGGACAGTACTACCACTTGTCTTAAAGTTACACCATCCCTTTTCCAAAAGACGATGATGAAAATCTTCGAACCCATACTAAACAGTACCCTTGCCTACATAGATGATATCCTCTTATATTCCAAAAATATAGAGGAACTGAACAACGTCTCAACATGTTCATAGACTTGGTACAAAAATATGGTATCATGCTATCCCAAAAGAAAAGTGTGATCAAGCAAAAATCGATTGATTTTCTGGGTATGAAGATTGAGGATGGGGAGTATGAACAAGGATCAAACCTATCCCAAGAACAACTTAAGTTCCCAGATGAGCATTTCTTTGTTAAACAAGTTCAACAGTTCATTGGAATCGTCAACTATCTTAAATATTTTATCCCCAAATGTTTAACCTATACAACCAAATTGTCATAGCTTCTAAGGAAAAGTCCACCTCCTTGGGATATCGACCAAGTTGCATCAGTCAAACATCTTAAAGAAGTGTGTCAAAAGCTCTCACCTGTGAGAATTCCTGGAGATGGCCAATGAATCTTACAAACAAATGCCAGTGATGATTATTTGGGAGCCCTCTTATTATAAAATGAAGGTGGAAAACTTCATTATTGTGGACATGCCAACGGCCATTTCAAAGAATTTGAAGTACATTATCACATTGTCTACAAGAAGATATTAGGTGTCAAATATGGAATTAAAAATTTGAATTCCCTCTAGTGGGATTCCGTTTCAATATCCAACTGCATAATACATCATTCCCAGCGATTATGGAGCTCAAGAATAAATGAGTCCTAGAAAAATAGCGACTCAGACTCAAAGACTGGTTGTCAAAATATCAGTTTGAAGTCCAACACATAAAGAGCAAGAAGAATGTTGTGCCTGATTATCTCTTTAGACAATTTCAGCTTCAACTCATATCATCTACCAAGGTACTGCCCGTTATCTTTATGACAGGGAAACGAAAGAAGATAATATCTTCCAAAACCATTTATTGGAGACAATCTTCCATTAATCTAATCAATCCTGATTTATCATTTCCTCCTCATGATAAGCCTTTCCAAACTCTTAGAGATATCCGACAATGTGTAACTACGAATCTGTGTCGATATCTATCAAAATATATTTAAGAAGAAGGAATCCAAGAGGAACAAGCCTGCTATTATCTCCAGAAACCATTCTTGGGCATAATACATGTTGATCTTTCTAAAGATCTCACATTCAAAAGTTTATGGTACCTATGGTGCTTGTCCACCTTATACTTTCATCTGATTGAGTTTTCAGTATAGGATAAACTCATGTTTTTCTAAGATACTGAAAATGACTCTACCCTCTAGTGGTCATTCCTACTATGGTATACAACTGTGGAAGAATGGATACAAGTGCTCCAAAATGAATATCAGGATGATGAAGATCCTCATGTCATATTCCTCTGTCATAGGTCATATTCTACAGGAATCCTAGAAGAACTTCGCCTGGTCCCCCTACACTATAAATGGAAGATAATCAAGGTTCTAATCCAAGATAATAAGGAAGAGCGCCCTGTAACTAGTCAAGATCAAGAGTTTGAGTATGAACTCGAGTTCGACCGAAGACAAGTTCAGTTATAAATTTAACCCTTGTAATAAATACCCATATAATAAGGGTAGTCTTGTATTTTTTTAGGCATGACAACTCATCTAGTGAAGTGTACTTAAAGCCACGTTTTATGTTTAAAATAATGTACTACCCATGTTATAATGGTAGTTGTGTACTTTCCTAGACATGACATCTCATCTAATGAGGTGTCTTTGAGATAAGTGTTTTGCATGCAACCTAGCATGACATGTCCTAAATGCAACCTTCTTAAAGTAATGAGTCATTTGAGGATGGTTGCCACTCTGACACGTGTCTTTGTAAGGTTTCATGACTCTTCACTCCCGAAACTCTATAAATAAGGGAGTTGAGTCAATTGTAAAATATACAAAAATAAATAAACACTCTAATCTCTGTACTTATGAGTTTCTAAGTTCTTAGTTGTCTTCTCCAAATCCCTTAAGCCAGTCTATGACTCATCGTATTCTCCATCTTATTATTCTTATAGTATAAAATATGCTCTATACTTGTCTCTTATGAGGATCTTGTATATCAGAAATATGCTATAACCTAGAAAAGAGTAACGGTCCCTATAGTTCACACAAAGATCTCAATCCTTGCTTTTAATTTCTTTTACTCGATGGATTTGAGCTTTGCTTCATAAGGCTAAGTGTGCTAAAGAAGGAGTGGAAGTTCAGAGTCAACCTGCTCAAGGCAGTTTGAATACATGGTGGCCATGGTCCTCTAAGGGTGTGAACGAGTAAGGCTCCCGAACCTGCTAGGTTGCTCTCGTGCTGTCGATCGGAGAATATTTTTTGAAGTAGATCTGTGCTTGAGAGGTGATTGGAGAAGGCCCTTCTATATTTATGGAAAACCTAGGCGCTCTTACCTCACAAATACTGGAGACAAACATTAAGGAGAGGAGACGAATAGATAATTAAAGACTGATAAGCTAAGATGAATATTATCATGCATTTACATACTTTCAAGAAAAATATCTGAACCTCAAGCCTTTGAGTATGAGGTAGACAAGCAAAACACTCGGTCAAATTGCTAGTGCTGCTTATATTTTATTCAGTTTTATTGTTCACATACAGACCAATAGAGACAACAGCCAAATGGGATGTATCTTGGAAACTGACATATTCAAAAACGCCTCCAACTTTGAAGAAAAGTAGGTTTGGAGCATGAATGTTAAAAAAAGTAAAACCATCAAAGTTCACCAATGTCAACCACTCGAGTAGAGGGTAACTTGATACCATTTGGTCGAAAGCCAATTGGTCCATAGTGATGTGCTGAAGGTCAAGGCTCTTCAAGCTTCTAAAGCCATTGAAATATAATGGAGGCTTTAAAAGACAATTGAAAATTTCCAAGTGAATCAACTTTTGACATGAGTATACAGAAGAAGGAAGCTTTCAGCGATGACCTTTCCATATTTCAAGTATAAATTCCTTAAAGAACCTCTTGATAGGAATATAATCCATCTATCAATATCATTAACACCTTAAAGATCTCGATGGAAAAGCTTAAATTTATGTATAGGGCTAGTGTGAAGTAATAGGACATGGTGAATAATACCCACTAGTTTGGCTTTTACAAGGGTTTGATCTTGTCCAGACACTGAAACGGACTGATTATAAAAAATGAGACAAGGGAGGGTAGCCCATTTGTATCTTCATTTGCTCGACAACGTACTTTTTTGAACAGCGTCCCTTATGTCCACCTCTTTTGTCAAATTGCAAGGCACCTGCAATGATTCTCTTTGCTTTTGTAAATTAAGATAAAGCAAGCACAATAATAGTGTCATATAAGATAAAATTTCTAAGTCTTCTTGAAGCTGTAGTGTTTTCTATACTTTATTAAAGATCATGTGTATCTGTAGTTTGTATTAATCAAAATTTCAAAATTGTAAAACACTGGCAGCTGACAAAGATTCAAACTTACCATATTACTTGATAAAAGAATTAAAGTTGTTTAGCGAATCAAACTTCTAAAGAAAACTATTGAAACTCCAATCAGTATCTTACTTAGATGATCTAGTTGGCCACAACTAATTTATTCAAGCCAGTATCATCAAATTGACAATTGCTTTGCCTTCTCAGGAAGAGACACAATGCCTATTCAAACTTTTAGGTAAAAGAAGATCAGATTAGGAGGAAAAAAAAAGGAAAAGAATCATGTCTAATTTCCTTGTTTAGAATAGATCTGTACATAAATATCAGGCTGAACACTGCTTCTTCAAAAGCAAAGTAAAACAATTTTTCCTAGTTTGAAACATTTTTAGAGAAGGACAGAATTAGGTAGAGCAAGTCAGATATTACACAGACCAATTCATAATAATATCATAAACATAATGAGCAATGGCTCTTTTAATAGTAGTATCCCATTTTGAGAGATTTATCTACAACTGAAAACTATTAAAGAAGGAAAACAATTATAGGGACCATCACACCAAGCGAATCTCAATAGGAGTTGTATTTTATTACTTCAATTCAGATCCATATTTTCTTACATCATTGTGATCAGAAACATTAAAATCCCTGAGAAAAAAAAAATGGCAGAATGAAAATGATAGAACCGATAATTTCACAGAACGAAAGAAATATCTCAAAGCAGCGTCGTTCACATCAGTTTGAACACTTCAATTATAGAGAACCTATTGGAAGTGAATTGGTTAATTTAGTATTTTCAAGCAAAAACTGGACATAAATAAAACAAAATAATATCAAAGCATAGCACTTATTGAATTGAAAAACACGTAGAGGAAGGTTAAGATAACCTTGAGGTTAGACAAACTGGTGAGTTATCTCTTCAATTTGGTTCAACCAAAGAAGCATTTCTTTGGTGTATATATATATATATACACACATATATATGTGTGTGTGTCATATCTCTTTTTAATAATATATGTAGAAGATCCTTCCATTAATCATGAAGTAAGGAATTTAGAAAGATATATTGCAAGCAAAATATTTATTAATATAAATAAAAGTTTGATGCATTGTTATAATCATATTTGTTTATATTTAAATGTTATATGATATTTAAATCTCATGATCGTGATAACTAGGAGACTTGGTCATACACGGGTTGGTGGTGATGGAATAAGTCTTGGTGTTGAGATCTTAAATGTTATATCTCATACAATTTACAAGAAAACATATTATAGGATTCAGACTAGCTTGCATTGACCAGTATGTCACTTAAAGAGTGGATATCCTGTAGGAATACGTGCCCTGACAGTCAACTGTTAGGTTGGCCTAAAAGACGTATTTCAAATACGATCTTTATGAATGTAAATAAAAGTTCAAGGTTTTTCTTCTTTACTGTATTTATTTTTGTTTACATGTAATATCATATTGCATTTCCATGATCTTGACTACTAGAAGACTTGGTCATGCATGGATTAGTGGTCATAGAATAATTCTCAATAGTTGAGATCATAAATGTTAAAAGTCATATAATCTATGAGAGGGGATATTGTAGGATATATATAAGTTTGTACTGAGCGGTACATCACTTAGGGAGTTACTACAAGAAAATTTGAGATTAACAGCACTTACAAGACAACAATTTTGTAAACTTTTATTTGTCTTTTACTCTTTTGCAATAGTTTTCACAAAAATAATTGTAGATTAGCTCTATCGGCGGTGATAGAAAACACTAATGTGAAGAAAGACAATAAGTTTCTTTGTATTGTTTATTATAATAATGTGCACTAATAAACAACACTTTTTACATCGGTTTTTGATATTGTTGTCTTGCAATGGAAATACTAAAAGACAACATATCTAACAACAGATTCTGGTGGTGTTGTCTACTAGTGCAAAACAATTCAAAGATATTTTTTTACGACGATTCATATAACCGTTGTTTCTACAGGCTCCAATAAGGTGAAAAAGTGAAAAAGAAAAAAGTGGGAAAATGTGATTCGTCAAAAAAATTCTGTCATAATTCCACTCTCTCAAAGTGTGTGTACTACATGCTCCAATAAGATAAGCATGTGCACCAGAGCTTTTTGTTTTTTTCTTTAATTTCGACCAAAATTATTAAAGAAGTAATTTGGGCAGAAAAATGACAATTTTTTAAATTTCTTATCAAAATATTAATTTAGAAAAATCTAGAATTATGTTATGAAAAATGTAAGAATGCTAGATAAATCTAGTTAGGATCTAGAATGGTCCTAAGTAAAATCTAATATAACCTAGAAAAATCTGTTATATAGCTAAGATAAGTAATTACCTAGAATAATCTAGAATATAGTAGACTACTACTACATCTAATATATATATATATATATATATATATATATATATGCACAAGTTAGATGTAATGTGATGAAGGAAGCATTGTAACACAAACATTCTATTATCAATAAAAATCATATCCAAACATTACTCTCCCCATTTAATCTACCATTATAATCAATCAAATTACCTTCTAAATATTAAAGCCCACTATAACTTATGCCTATAATTTCTAACATTTGGTATTAGAGCCAAAATTACCTAAAGCCTCCACTGTCTATATTATTCCATAAATTAACCCAACTCCACATATACAATACATAAAATACAATGGCCTCCCCTAACTCTTCAAACATATTTAACTCTTCCCAAGTTAATTGGGTACCCACATTTAAGGAAGAAAAATACCTACAATCGTGTATGCAAATAAAGTCGGTATTTATCTCACAGGATCTGTGGAAGTTGGTACAAAATGGTTACGAGCAACCCAAAGATGCCAATGAAGAGGCTTCTTGGGATGAAACTAAAACGAAGCAATTAAATCAAGATTAGATAAGGGATAACTATGCCCTATCCTTAATTTATTGAGAAATGGATGAGACTATTCTTCCTACAATCATATCTCCTACAATAACGAAGGAGGCTTAGATAATCCTAGAGTCAAAGTACAAAGGCTTACAAAAGATAATTCTCTTTCAACTCCAATCTTTATGGGGACATTTTGATAATTTAAGAATGTCGAAAGATGAAACAATTCAATCTTTTATTGACTGTGTCTTAAACTTATTTAATCAAATTTGGTCTAATGGGGACACGATCAAAGAAGTAAATATAATTTGAAAAATATTAAGAAGTCTTTCGGAAAAATATGATCATATAGAGGCTATTATAGAAAAAGATAATAAAGATTTATCAACACTCACCATAATTGAGTTAATGGGTTCTCTATTAGATCACGAAGAAATAATGCATAGATTTACCGAGCAGCCACTAGAACAAGCATTTCAAGCAAAATTAAAATTCTCTACTTATGGAGAGAATAAAAATAGCCACGGTAAATATTTACAATTTAAAAGAGGAAACATAAACAACCATGGTAGGGGAAGAGAAAATTATAAAAATCAAGGGAACCGAGAAAATAATCAATCAAGCTCATACTGCCACTTATGTAAGAAAAATAATTATACTACAAAAGATTGTCGGTACAAATGTAAGAGGTGCAATAAACACACTCATTTTGAAAAAGATTGTTGGTACCGACACAAGGAAGAGGCCTACTTTACAAAAACAATAATGATGATAAATTATTTTATACATGCTTAAATGCTCGAGAAGAGGCAAATAATACTTAGTATATTGATAGTGGTTGTTCAAATTACATGAATGGTGATAAAAAATTATTTGTTAGTCTTGATGAAAATATAAAAATGCAAATAACATTTGGTGATGGAAGAAATCAAGATGTTGCTAGGAAAGGGACAATAGCCATTAAAACAGAAAATGGCTCTTCCAAGTACATCTATGACGTTTTCTATGTCCCTGTCCATGTGCTTGCACAAAACTTATTTAGTGTGGGTGAATTAGTACGAAGAGGCTATATGGTAAAATTTGATAATAATATATGCCTCATTTATGACAATAAAAGGGGACATTTAATCACTCCTACTCAAATGGCTCCCAACAACATATTTCCATTAAAAATGCAGCTAGAGTTTTAAGAGCTTTATCCTTAATTATTGACGAATCCACTTTGTAGCATTTAAGATTTTGGAATATAAATGTTGATAGTTTAAAATAATTAAAGAAAAAAAGATATGGACTTCCACCAATCACCCATGAAAGAAAAGATTTCTGAGGGCTGCATATATGACAAAATATATAGATTGCCATTTCCTACTTTATCTTGGAGGGCTTGAGCCTTCTAGAACTTTTTCATGCTGATATTTTGGCCCCTACCAGCGCTCGATCTTTGAGTGAAAAAATATATTTTTTTTTTGTTTGTGATTGATTTCTCACGCATGATGTGGGTATATTTCTTGGAGCAAAGATCACAAACATTTTCCCACTTCATGCAATTCATAGCCCTCATAGAAAAACAAAGTGGGCATTCTCAAAAAATTAAGAACGGATTGTGGGGGAGAATTCACAAGTAATGAATTAAACAGCTTTTGAGAGATGCATGGAATTAAAAGAGAATTGACAGTAGGATGCACATCTTAAAAAAATGGTGTGGCAGAAAGAAAAAATCAAACTATTGCTGAAAGGGCTCGTAGCATGATGCAAGGAAAAAAAATTGCCTAAATCCTTTTGGGCCGAAGCTTTTCATATAATTGTATACATTCTCAACAGATCTCCCACAAAAGCTATAAAGAACATGACACCTATGAAGCGTGGTACAAGAGAAAGCCGAAAGTTGAGCACCTCAAAATATTCGGGTGCATTGCATATGGCCACATCCGGAAGGAGAATTGGGAAAAGTTAGATCAAAAAAATTGAAAAATGTATTTTCATTGGATACAGTAATGAATCCAAAGGGTATTATCTTCTTACACTCGAATCTAAGAATTTAATTATTTCAAGAGATCTTATATTCGATGAAAGAGCACAATGGAACCAATGACCCACAAACACAAGTAGGAGATATTTTTCCACATGATCCAAGATGAGAAAGCCAAACTTAACCAACAACACAATTATCTCCAATATATCCAAGGAGTACTCCAAGACCACCACTGAGCTTGCGAAGTCCAACTCCAGATTCAAGTTCACTAAGTCCAATTTAAGAGGTTCGACGTTCACAACGAGACATGCATCCTCCATCCTACTTGGACGACTATCAATGCAATCATGCCATCATGGCTCTCATCGCCAGCGAACCCCACAGCTTCCAAGACGCAACAAAAGAAGAATAATGGATCAATGTTATGAATGACGAAATTACAATGATAGAGAAAAGTCGTACATGGGAGCTCGTTGACAAGCCAAAAGATAAGGAAGTGATAGGCCTCAAATGGGTCTATAAGATCAAGTACGATGAAGATGGAGTCATTAAAAAATACAAGGCACATCTTGTTGCAAAAGACTATTCACAACAACCTGGAGTAGACTTTAACAATGAAGATGGAGTCATTAAAAAATATAATTATGTATATTTTTTGTGATACCCCAAGCCTCTCACTACTCACTGGCCAATATAGTTCATGCATTACATTCATTTTCTAATTTTATGTTCTATTGAAATTATATTTGTATTTATATTGCAATCGTGTTTGATTATTTTTGCGTATAGTTAAAGTTTTTTATTTAGGGTTTATATCATAGGTTGGGACCCCCTAGGCCAAATGTTGAGGGAGAAATTAGGTGTCAAGTATTAATAATGTAGAATTACACATAGTGAGTTAACGACGACAACAACAACAACAACAACAACAACAACAACAACAATAATAATAAAAATAATAATAATAATAAAAATAACCATAGTAACAATAATAACAAAAACAACAACAACAACAATAATAATAATAATAATAATAATAATAATAATAATAATAATAATAACAATAATAATAATAATAATAATAATAATAATAATAATAGTAATAATAATAATAATAATAATAATAATAATAATAATAATAATAATAATAATAATAATAATTATTATTATTATTATTATTATTATTATTATAAGAGAAATTCAAAGTTTTATTTAATTGGTTGAAGTAAGGCCGCATCATCAGATAAGTAAGCGTTGTAAACTCCTAATCTTATAGATAAACTAGATTTAAGGAAAAGAATAAGAAGATTTCATTAATGTGTGGTGCATGGCTCCTGGGGTGACCAAACCATTGAAGACAACACTAGAGGTAAACATATTCTTGTTCCTTGGATTAGATAAGTGTTAAAGGTTCTAAGAAATCATGCAAATTAGATTAATTGATGAGGAATATTATAATGAGAGAGAGAGAGAGAGAGAGACGCATGACCATATAGAATAGTTTGATTAACTACAATCAATAACATATGAAATTTTAATATAATATTTAGTTGGTTTGGAGCATGACATTAATTGAACTAATTACTGTAGCAATAATTTTGTTAATTATGCTTTAATAGGATTTAACGTGTACCAAGGATATGCCTTCACATTAGTGATTGAATTATTAAGTATATGCGTTAGTTGACCAAGGCAGCACTTTATGTTATTTAATTAACTTAACCTTAAACTACAAAACATACTGTTGAATAATGTTTTGGTAGCTCTTACTAGATATTTTATATGAATTCTCCATTTTCAAAGTTGGGTTTACAAATAAATTTTATAGCCTGAAGTTTTGATAGACCTTAGATAAGATCAAATTGTTATGGACTTTTTTATTTTAACTTCAATTATTAAGTAATGTTGTTACAAAAATAATAATATACATTGGCGTGTCTTTCAATTCGTTTAACAAAATGTACTATCATTAAACTAATATAATATTTTACATGTTAATTTATATTGACTGTTTTTGGAAAAAAAAGATAAGAAGTTCCATGTAATCATATCATATTGAGGTAAGTAAAAATTCATTTGCACCTACAATGCATAGACATAGTACTTGTTTGTATTATTTTTCTATGAAATATTTGTGACTTGTGTATCTTGATATTGATAGATATGAATTACAAGGTGTGAATGACTGAGTTGTTATTGCATAAACATAAAATTCACGAACACTGGCTTGTGCATGCATAAGTTGTGTGTAGTCTGCTTTGCATGCACTATATGATGGAAATAAATGGAAAATTTAATGTTGACCACTACTAGTGTACTAAGGCCAGTGGCATGTAAGATATGGATAGACTTGATTCGTCAGGACGGTGGCATGTGAGACATGAATCGGCTTTATGATATGCTGAGCCGGTGGCATGTGAGACATGGATAGACTTGATTCTTCAGGCCGGTGGCATGTGAGACATAGATAGGCTCTATGATATATTGAGTCGGTGGCATGTGAGATATGAATAGACTCAATTTATCGGGCCGGTGGCATGTGAGACATAGATGAACTCTATGATTATAATTATTTATTGTGCTAGCTCTTTCCATTGCACAGTAAGTGGGTCACAGGCCCTATAAATATACAATATTCTAAAACATGGATTAGGGTTTCAGTAGTATGCATTTCACATCTCTTTTAAAGTTTCTGCAAACATTTAATTTATCATACATGCATGATTTCTACTTACTGAGCCTTAGCTCACCTAGTTTGTGCATTGTAGGTGAGCGTGATGGTGATGTGTAAGCTCACAGCTTATGAGACATGCTCCTTGTGCTTCAACAAACTTTTGAGGATCGGTGTACATGGATGACGACCTTTGGGGCAAAACCATAGGCTTACTATGCTTTTATAGTTCTACTTTGTTAGTTTGGACTTGTATAATATTATTCAATTTTTGGCATATAAATATTGGTATAGTTGTGGTGTATACTTTTGCATCTATTGAGGATTTTGGCTAGGGTGTAAATGCACTTTTGTTTGGGAAATGAATTGTACCTTGTAAATATGTTACAAGTGAAAAAAAATTACGTACATGTTTAACCAGGTTAAAAGTAACCTATATTGTGGGTTGTAAGGGTGGGGGTGTCACAGAGTGGTATTACGTACATGAGCTCAAAACTTGTGGAGCATAACCTTGCCGGTAAGTTTTATTAATCTTTGTTTTGTATTATATTTTTCAAGAGTTATATTGGCCTGTGATCTAAGATGGAGTACAGTCGGTGATAACATGGTGAGAATTAGAGGTGAATGTAGTAGGGAAAATAGAGCTCTACAACAAAATGCACAAGCTGCAGGCACTGATCGCGATGCACTTATCAAAGATTGACAAGATTAGTGGAACAACAATCACAACAAATTCATCAGCTAATCGAACAAAGAGATGTTGGTGGACAACAAAGGAATGAGATGAACCATCCACAGCCTCGAGTAGAACAAATAGGGCTGATCGGGGAAAGTTTCAGAAAGCTCAACCCGCCAACATTTTAGAATGCAGTGGATCCCATAGCTGGAGAGGACTGGCTCAGAACTATAGAAAATATGTTTCTGTATAGCAGAGTACCAGATGAGAAAAATGTGTTGTGTGCATCTTTTATGTTACGGGGGAGTCCAGGATACTGGTGGGACACAATGAAGCCCATCAAGAATGTAGCCACTATGACTTGGACCAGGTTTAAAGAACTTTTCAGAAATAAATAATTTACTGATCTAGTCCGTGCAATGAAAATAAATGAGTTTATACAGTTGGGATAAGGTTCTATGACAGTTACAAACTACATCTCAAAATTTGAACATTTGTCAATGTTTGCTGAGCATATAGTTAAAACGGATGCACTAAAAGTAGAAAGATTTGTCGAAGGGCTGAGACCAAAGCTTTATAGATATGTTTGTATGGCTGGTATGCAGGGAGTTACTTATTCAAAGGTTGCTGAGAGGGCACTGGTGGCTAAGGAAGCAAAACCGAGAATACGTCATGGAATGGAGATTCGACGTCAGTTCACACAAAGACAGGGATAGTGTTGGGTAGGAAATGAAAGAACAGAGAATATGTCATGGAATGGAGATTCGACGTCAGTTCACACAAAGACAGGGACAACGTTGGGTAGGAAATGAAAGAAAGAGGCCACATCAATTTTAGGGCCCAAGACCTAGTTTTCAGCTTAGACAGGGACAGGGATAGGGACAGAAACAAGGAGATTCAAGCAAGCGTCTGAGAACTATTCATGGTAAAGGACCAGGACCATTACCCCTTTGCTCTAAATGTGGGAAACAACATAGCAGTGTCTGTCTTGTGGGTACTAGAACTTGCTATTCGTGTGGACAACAATGACATATCTTTACTACGTGCCCAAACAAATCGAGCCCTATGATATAAAGGAGAGTACCAACTAGAGTTTTCACCATGACCAGAGAAGATACTGAGGTAAACTCATCTGTAGTAACAGGTAAATTTTCTATCTTCAGTACTTCAACATTCATATTATTTGATTCTGGAGCTACGCATTCATTTGCATCCACTGAGTATGTGATAGGGCTAGGTAGGGAACCCGATATAGTAGAGAATGGCTATATTGTAGTGATTCCCTCTAGAGAGTCGAAATAAAGAAATCAAATATTACGAGCATGTGTTATCCCGATTGATGATAGAGACCTTTATCCTAACTTAATTGTACTTGACATGAATGATTATGATATAATTTTGGGGATTAACTGTCTATCAAAATATTATGTGTCTATAGACTGTCACAAAAAGATAATTACATTTCAGCCACCTGGGGAAGAACCTTTTATCTTTATTGGAGTAAAGAAGAACTTCAGATTCCCACTAATATCTGTAGTCAAAGCACAATGGTTATTAGAAAGTGGTTGTGAGGGCTATTTGATGAGTGTTGTGACTACAAAAGAACAACACTGCCTATTTGTTAATGAAGTACCGATAGTTCAAGAATATCCTGAAGTGTTTCCAGATGATCTTCCAGGCTTACAATCTGAGCGAGAAATTGAATTTGTAATTGATATATACCCAGGGACTGCCCCGATATCAAAATATCCTCATCGAATGACACCAACTGAATTAAAAGAATTGAAGATACAGTTGCATGATTTACTATACAAAGGTTTTATCAGACCAAGCTTTTCACCTTGGGGTGCACCGATTTTGTTTGTTTGGAAGAAGGATGGCAGTATGAGAATGTGTATAGATTACAGAGAACTAAACAAAGTTACAATCAAGAATAAGTATCCTTTGCCTAGAATTGATGATTTATTTGACAAGATACAAGGTGCAGCAGTATTTTCCAAGATTGTTTTGCGATCGGGTTATCATCAGCTGAAAATTAAAGAGGAAAACATTCCAAGGACATCATTCAGTACCAGGTACGGACACTATGAGTTTCGAGTAATGTCGTTTGGTATCACAAATGCTTCAGCTGCCTTTATGGATATGATGAATCGAATATTTCAAGACCTCTTAGATAAGTCTGTTGTCATATTTATTGACAATATCTTGATCTATTCGAAGACGTAAGAAGAGCATGCTACCCATTTGAGAAAAGTGTTAGAAGTTCTCAGAGAGAAACAGTTGAATGCTAAGTTCAAGAAATACAAATTCTGGATAGATCAAGTAGTATTTATGGGACATATTGTGTCAGGAGAAGGAATCTTAGTTACCCAAGTAAAGTTGAAACAATTAACAATTGGCCACAACCTACAACTTCTTCAGAGATACGTAGCTTTTTGGGTCTAGCTGGGTATTATCGTAGATTTGTGGGATTCTTAGAAATTGCATCTCCACTGATACAATTGACTAGAAAGAATGTAACCTTCCGATGGATAGAGGCTTGTGAGCAAAGTTTTCAAGAACTAAAGAAGAGATTGACATCAACACGTATCCTTGCAATTCCATTAGGTAATGAAGGTTTTGTGGTTTATAGTGATGCTTTGTAAAATGTTTTAGGTTGTGTATTAATGCAGAATGGAAAGGTAATAGCATATGCATCCAGACAGTAGAAAGAATATGAAAAGAATTACCTTACTCATGATTTAGAGCTTGCTGCGGTGGTATTTGCACTTAAAATTTGGAGACATTATCCATACGTAGAGATGTTATTAGGGTTACGGCCTATCGGGCCATCCTGTTTAACCAAAAAAAATAGGTTTAGGGCCCAACTTTTCCAGCTTGTTTAACATCCGGGCTTTTTAGCCCGACCGATAGACCCGCGGGCTAATCGGGTCGGGCCACAGTTTAACCGGGCTGGCCCGCGGGCTACCTTCATTTTTTTTTGGGTCATGACATGAAATCGTAACTTGTAAGGTGACTCAATTGAGAGCAACTGCACTTTCCAGTTACATTTTAAAAAACAGACGAAACCCTAATTTTAGCCCAGTCGCATCGCGTGAGTCCGCTGTCCGCCGCATCACATCGCGTGAGCCGCTGCTTCGCCGACGTTGCTGCTCGGTTGGCCACCGCTGCTGCTCACCCTATCTTGGTCGCCGCTGCTGATCCCCATCTTCGCCGTCGCCGCTGCTGCTCATTCCTTCTTCACCGCTCCACCTTTACCGTATTTTAAGGTGCATATGTATGAAACTTCCTCCTGTATTCTTGTTTCCTGGGTACCACCAGCCTCGCTTAGCAGTAGTAGCTTCAACATTAGTATGCGTTCTTACTTGAATCTCCAAAAGGGTGAGTAATTTGAGTTCATCTGTTCGTATTTATATAAATATATATAAGAAAATACTGTATTTTTAGTATATATTATTAAGTAGTACAAAATCTTGTTTTGTTTAGTAAATTTTATAATTGTAATTAGGAGGATTATAATTCGAGGAAGAAAAGAAGTGGGAGAGAGAAATTAAAGGCTGTAATACATATTCAAGGAGTGGTCGGCCCTCCTCTATTAATGGCTGTTGTTTGCTTGTTTGAATTTAATTTTGGAGAGAGAGAGGGAGAGAGAGAGAGAGAGAGAGGGGCTGATGTTGGCTTCTTTGAATTCAAACTTGGAGAGAGAGAGAGGGGTTGTTTGTTGCTTCTTTGGAGAGAGAGAGAGAGAGCGAGAGGGGCTGCTGTAACAGTAACGGTAATAGCATTGTGCTTGCATTACTGTTATATAAAACTATTATACATCTATATATGATGAGGGCAGTGCTGTTGCTTCTTTAAATTTGATCTTGGAGAGAGAGGGAGAGAGAAAGAGAGAGAGGAATCCAATTTAATTTATGACTAAAGCATAATTTTTTTTAGATTTCTTCATTTGTGGAGTGATAACCTTTATTCTATACTTGCAACAATTTATGGATTCACAATCTGCTTGTGATAGTGGTGGTGATCATTTGGAAGCTTCAGAATCTAAATCTTCTACTGAGACTGTACATGGTGAATTTGGTGATCTTGGAAAACCACCAATGAGCAAGAAGTCTAGAACAACTACATCTGAGGTATGGGCAAATTTTACTAGATGCAAAAATGATTCTTCTAAGGTGAAATGCATTGGGTGTGGAAAAGAATATATATGGGCCAATTCTAGTTATGGGACTTCTACTCTTGCACGTCATAGTACAAAATGTCCAACATCTTCTAAGTATTTGAATGTGGGTATGATGTTAGATAAAGAAGCATCTTTAAGGACTAGAAAAATTGATCCAAAGCATGTGCGTTAGATTATATCCATGGCGATTATTTCACACAATCTCCCTATCTCTTTTGTTGAGTACAAATTTATTAGAAAGTTACTCAATTATTTGTATCCCGAAGGCAAAAATATTGGTAGGTTGACAACTACAAATGATATTGTGAAGTTTTTTTGTGTTGAAAAGGAGAAATTAAAACGTGTCATGATTGATTGCCCTGGAAGAATATGTTTTACTTCTGATGGTTGGACTGCTTGTAATGGTGAGGGTTATATTTGTTTGACAGCACACTTTGTTGATTGTGATTTAAATTTAAATAGTAAGATAATTTCTTTATGTAAAATGGAGCCTCCACATTCTGGGTTTGAATTGGCAAATAAAGTGTTTGGTTGCTTAAAAGAATGGGGTATTGACAAAAAAGTATTCTCACTTACTTTGGATAATGCTTCTGCTAATGATGTTATGCAAGAGATCTTGAAAGAGAAACTTTCTTTACAAGATAGTCTTTTCTACAATGGCAAATTTTTTCATGTGAGATGTTGTGCTCATATCTTGAACCTTATAGTTCAAGCTAGTTTGAAAGTGGCTGGTAAAGCTTTAGAGAAGATAAGGGAGAGTATTAAATATCTTAAGGCATCGGAGGGGAGGATGAAAGTGTTTCTTCAATGTGTCAATGAAGTTGGTGGAATTGGTACCAAAGTTGGTTTGCGTTTAGATGTGCCTACTAGATGGAATTCTACCTACAATATGCTTGAGAGTGTAATTAAATACAAGCGTGCTTTTAGTGGTCTTCAGTATAAATATACAAATTACAAGTGTGCTCCAACGGTTGAAGATTGGGGAAAGGGGGAGAAAATTTGTGAATTCTTATGCCCATTCTATGTGATTACAAACTTGATTTCCGGGTCTTCTTATCCAACCTCAAACTTGTATTTCAATCAAATTTGGAAAATTGAGTGCTTTTTAAAATCAAATCTGGAGAGTCAAGATGAAGTCATTAAAAGCATGGCTACGAGCATGAAAGAAAATTGACAAGTATTGGAGTGATTATAGCATTGTGCTTGCATTTGGGGCTGTATTTGATCCTAGGCTAAAATTAGGAATGATATAATATTGCTACTCCCAACTTGATGTTGATTCTGCACAAGAGAAGGTTGCTGGAATAAGGACTAACTTGCAAATGCTTTATGACGAATATGTTAAATGGATGTCCTTGATTGAACCAAGTGGAAGTTCGCAAAGCTCTTCGAATACATCTTTATTTGCAACAACTACAATTGGTGGGAAAGGAAAAGAACCGGTAAACCAAGACAATTTATATGATGTAAGTATTTATTTAAAAATATGTATTTTTAATTACATTTGACTTTCTCATTTATTTATTCTATTTATCATTTATTCATTTTATTTTCTTTAGATTCTACAAGATTGGAAGAGTAAATCATCCAAGTGTTAAATTGAAAAGTCTACATTGGATCAATATTTGGACGAGACTCCTCTTGAGTTCAAGTATTTTCCAAATTTAAATGTTTTGGAGTTTTGGAAGAATAACAAGGAACGATGTCCAGTGCTATCAGTTATGGCTTGTGATATACTAAGCATTCCAATTACTACCGTGGCATTTGAATCTGCATTTAGCATTGGGGGTCGTGTCCTTAATAAGTTTAGAAATCATCTACTTGGCGAACATGTGGAAGCCCTTATTTGTACACGTAGTTGGTTGCAAGGCTTTGTTGAAGGTAATACTTTTTTAGATTTTGTTTTACAGATTTATTTGTAGGATATAAATTATAATTTTTTACTAAACATTGATTCTACTTATTTTCTATATTTTAGATGATGAAGATTTGGAAGAAGATACTTTGTCAAATATAGGACCATATGTTGTTCAAGTTGAAGACAATGCTGCTTAATCTTGATTAGTATTTTTGAGTTTATAGTTACATATGTAACTTGTATTAATCAAATATTTTTCAAGTTGGAGAATGATGTTTAGTCATGATTGATTAGTATTTTGGTATTTATTGTCAAGTAATATCATGTATGAACTTATGAATTATGATTTTAGTTTATATGTTTGAGATTTAAGTGTTGAAATTGTTAATTTAATATTTTTTACTCATAGCCCGATAGTAGCCCGATTAGCCCGAAACCCGTTAGGGTTAGGGTTAGGTTCATGATATTGTTAGCCTGTTTAAATTGGCTCGATTAGCCCGAGAACCGATTAGCCCGAAACCTGATAGGGCTAGTCCAAAACCTCTAGGGCTAGCCCGATTAACATCCTTATCTATACAGAGAGCAATGTGAGATCTATACTGATCATAAAAGCTTAAAGTATTTATTCACGCAGAAAGAGTTAAACATGAGGCAACGAAGATGGTTGGAACTAGTGAAAGATTATGATTATGTTATCAACTATCATCCTGGTAAAGCAAATGTTGTTGCAGATGCATTAAGCTGAAAGTCAACTCATAACACTACTGTGATGGCTTTGATTTAGAGATAAGAGTTGCTGGACCTACAGAGAATGAAAGTCGAAGTTGTGATGCATGGATTAGTGGAAGCAAAACTAGCAGCTTTAACTCTTCGACCCACCTTACTTGATAGAATTGAACAGGGACAACTTACAGATAAATATTTGGCTAAAGTAAAGAAAGATGTTGCTTCAGGAATTACGTTCGATTTTCAGATATAAAAAAAAGGGATCCTTCGATTCAAAAATCGATTATGTGTACCTAATGTAGATAATTTACGTGAAAATATCATGGCAGAAGCACACTCAACACCATATTCAGTACATCCAGGAGCTACTAAAATGTACAGAGATTTGAAATTGCATTATTGGTGGCCAGGTATGAAGAGCGATATCGCTCAGTACATAGAACAATGTTTGACATGTTGACAGGTAAAGGCAGAACATCAAAGGCCAGCAGGAAGCTTGCAGCCCTTACTGATTCCGAAATGGAAATGGGAGAACATTACCATGGATTTTGTTGTAGGATTACCAAAAATAGTTAAAGGACATGATGCTATTTGGGTGATTGCGAACCGACTTACAAAATCTGCTCATTTTCTTGCTATTTGTTCTACTTATTCAATGGATCATATGGTCAACTATATATACAAGAGATATTCAGTCTTCATGGAGTTTCACTATTTATGGTTTCTGATAGGGATTCATGATTTCTTTCTACCTTTTGGAAGAGTCTGCACAAGGCATTAGGGACACAATTGTCCTTTAGTACTACATATCACCCTCAGTCAGATGGGCAGTTAGAGAGGACAATATAAACATTGGAGGACATACTGAGAGCTTGTGTGTTAGATTTTCAAGGACAATGGAGCAAGTTTTTGCCTTTGATAGAGTTTTCTTATAACAATAGCTATCAGCCAATTATTGGAATGGCTCCATATGAAGCATTATATGGTAGGAAATGTTGATCACTGGTACATTGGGATGAGGTTGGTGAACGAAAGATTTTGGGTCCAGATATGATCATAGAAATGTCAGAATCTGTAGCACAAATTCAAGAGAGAATGAAAACTGTTTAGAGTCGACATAAAAGTTATGCAGATAAAAGAAGGAGAATGTTGGAATTTGCATTAGAGGATCACGTGTTTTTTAAAGTTTCTTCGATGAAAGGAATAATGTGGTTTGGTAAGAAAAGAAAGCTCAGTCCGTATGGGTCCATTCCCTTTTGTTGAGAGAATTGGTGATGTTGCCTGTAGACTTGACTTGCCTCGATCAATGACTCAGATGCACAATGTGTTCCATGTGTCTGTGTTGAGAAAGTATATTGCGAATCCATCTCACATCCTAAACAATGAACCAGCAGAGTTGAAAACAGACTTAAGCTATGAAGAAATTCCTATAGAAATTTTACTACGAGAAGTGAAGCCACTGAGAAATAAGGAAATTACAGTAGTCAAAGTCCAATGGAGAAATCAGTCGATAGAAAAAGCTACTTGGGAAAGAGAAGATGAAATGAAGTCGAAATACTTCAGAACTCTTCAGGTAAGTGAATTTCGAGGACGAAATTTTTATAAGGAGGGAAGAATGTGACACCCCAAGCCTCTCATTACAGAATGGGCAATATAGTTCATGCATTACATTCATTTTATAATTTTATGTGCTATTGTAATTATGTTTGTATTTATATTACAATCGTGTTTGATTATTTTTACGTATAGTTAATATTTTTATTTAGGGTTTACATTATAGGTTGGAACCCCCTAGGCCAAATATTGAGGGAGAAATTAGGTGTCAAGTATTAATAATGTAGAATTACATGTAGTGAGTTAATAATAATAATAATAATAATAATAATAATAATAATAATAATAATAATAATAATAATAATAATAATAATAATAATAATAATAATAATAATAATAATAATAATAATAATAATAATAATAATAATAATAATAATAATAAGAGAAATTCAAAGTTTTATTTAATTGGTTGAAGTAAGGCGGCATCATCATATAAGTAAGAGGTGTCAACTCCTAATCTTATAGATAAACTAAATTTAAGGAAAAGAATAAGAATATTTCATTATTGTGTGGTGCACGGCTCTTGGGGTGACCAAACCATTGAAGACAACACGAGGTAAACATATTCCTGTTTCTTAGATTAGATAAGTGTTAAAGATTCTAAGAAATCATGCAAATTAGATTAATTGATGAGAAATATTATTATAAGAGAGAGAAAGAGAGAGAGAGAGAGAGAGAGAGAGAGAGAGAGAAGGAGAAGCATGGACTTATAGAATAGTTTGGTTAACTACAAGCGTAGCATATGAAATTTCAATATAATATTTAGTTGGTTTGGAGCATGGCATTAATTGAACTAATTAGTGTAGTAATAATTTTGTTAATTATGCTTTAATAGGATTTAACGTGTGCCAAGGATATGCCTTCACATTAGTAATTGAATTATTAAGTATGTGTGTTAGTTGACCAAGGCAGCACTTTATGTTATTTAATTAACTTAACTTTAAACTACAAAATATGCTGTTGAATAATGTTTTGGTAGCTCTTACTAGATATTTTATATGAATTCTCCATTTTTAAAGTTGGGTTTATAAATAAATATTATGTTATTTAGTTAACTTAACCTTAAACTACAAAACATGTTGTTGAATAATGTTTTGGTAGCTCTTACTGAATATTTTATATGAATTCTCTATTTTCAAAGTTGGGTTTATAAATAAATATTATAGCATGAAGTTTTGATAGACCTTAGATAAGATCAAATTGTTATTGACTTTGCTATTTTAACTTCAATTATTAAGTAATGTTGTAACAAAAATAATATTACACATTGTCGTGTCTTTCAATTCGTTTAACAAGATGTACTATCATTAAACTAATATATTATTTTACATGTTAATTTAGATTTACTATTTTGGGAAACAAAAGATAAGACGTTTCAAATAATCGTATTGGATTGAGGTAAGTAGAAATTCATTTGCACCTACAATGCATAGACATAGTACCTGTTTGTATTATTTTGCTATGAAATATTTTTGACTTGTGTGTCTTGATATTGATAGATATAAATTACGTGGTGTGAATGACTGAGTTGATATTGCATAAACATAACATTCACAAACATTGGCATGTGTATGCATAAGTTGTGTGTAGCCTGCTTTGCATGCACTATATGCTGAAAAGAAACAAAAAATATAATATTGACCACTACTAGTTTACCGAGGCCGGTGGCATGTGAGACATGGATAGGCTTGATTCGTTAAGCCGGTGGCATGTGAGACATGGATAGACTTTATGATATGTTGAGCCAGTGTCATGTGAGACATGGATAGACTTGATTCGTCAAACCGGTGGTATGTGAGATATGTATAGGCTCTATGATATATTGATTCGGTGGCATGTGAGACATGGATAGGCTCGATTTGTTGGGCAGGTGGCATGTGAGACATGGATAGAATTTATGATTATGATTATTTATTGTGCTAGCTCTTTCTGGTGCTCAATAAATGGGTCACGAGCCCTATAAAGATACAATATTCTATAACATGGGTTAAGGTTTCAGTAGCATGCATTTCACGTCTATTTTAAAGTTTCTGCAAATATTTAATTTATCGTACATGTATGATTTCTACTTACTGGGCCTTAGCTCACCTAGTTTGTGCATAATAGGTGAGCGTGATGATGATGTGTAAGCTCACGGCTTACCAGACATATTGTTTGTGCTTCAGCAAGCTTTTAAGAATCAGTGTACATGAATGACGACCTTTGGTGCTAAACCATGGGCTTACTATGCTTTTGGAGTGCTATTTTGTTGTTCAGTTTGAACTTGTATAATATTATTCAATTTTTGGCATGTAAATATTGGTATAACTGATGTATACTTTTGCATCTATTGAGGATTTTGGCTAAATGCGCCTTTGTTTGGGAAATGAATTGTAACTTGTAAATATGTTACTGGTGTTCACAGGTGAAAAAGAAAATTACGTACATCTTTAATCAAGTTAAAAGTAACCTATATTGTGGGTTATAAGGGTGGGGGTGTCACATTTTTGAATAAATTTCACTTTTTATAAATAATATTAAGAGATTTTAAAAATAACTTTTAGTTTAAAAAAAAGAAATATTTTTTAAACGTTATAAAATAAATTTCAGATTTCCGTATATTATGGATTCTTTTTAGGGATGAACAACTAAAATAATTGGAATTTCTGTTGCCCTAAGATATGAAAAATTATTTGCATCAAAATTGTTGTTAGTACGGTACCGGATGGAAATAGATAAAAGACACCAGAATAAAATATTCACAAGTCAAGAATGACTTGTGAAGCCAACAGGGTGAAAATTATCCACTAATATAAAGTGAATTACAAAAAGGAATCGTGTAATGCTTCCTACGATCCTTAAGTGCTTGAAATCCAATATAGATTTCAAGTCAACTAAACTAGCCAAGAAAGTAAACAAAGAGAAACAAAGTATCACTCCAACTCTCAGTGTATGAATTGACAACAACAGATTAGGAAAATCCGTCGATGAACAGTGCATGATGTTGGAGTCAGAGTGACGACAACTTTCTTGGCAACATCGATCTGCTATATCAGAATATTGTATCGTTTTCAGTGCGTACCTCTTCCTTTCTTCTTCCGTTTCCTTTATAGAGTTTTCCAGTTCTTGTTCTCTTCCTTTTCCTCTTAGCCACGTTCGTGGAATGATGATCTCCACTTCTCCTTTCTTTCCTCAACCGTCTCTCTTTCAGGATAGAGTTTTGACTCGGTCTTCAACTGTTTCCCTATTCTGGGGGATATTACTTGATGGCCAAGTTTGAGAACCTTATCTGGTCTTTTATCAAGGAAGAAACCGGCAAAACATATCTTCTTAAAAAGTTTGACTAATTCAAAACTTAACAATTGTCTATTAGGTGAATTGAGTTGAAAATATCTATTTGTAGGATCAATTTAAAGGTATCACTCAATTTTCAAGAGAGGACGGCGAAAGGAGGAAGCCTAATATATATTGGCACGTGCGTATAGAAAATGGAGCCCCACTTTTAGTTATCGTATTCAAATTGATATTTATGGACCATTTGGATAAAGAAAAGTGACTTATGAATTATCGTCAAGTATACGTTTTTTATTTTTATATAATTTACAATAAAATAAGAATTTAAAAATAAGTGATGAGTTGTTACAAGATTTGCAATCTCCCTTGAAATCATACTCCGTTGAGTTTTAAGCAAAGATGAGCTCTGACAGGCTTGTGATCAGAGCTATGTACACCCTGTATTGATTCATAGAGATGTAAGGTTGCACTTATGTCTTTGTCATCTACTTTATAGAGTATTCGATCTGTCCAGGCAGGAACTCGGACCTTGTAACTTGTATCATAGTCACTGCTGCCAATGTTGTATTTATATGTTGGCTTGAATGCTAATGTCCCCTCGCAGTATCCATTGAAAACCTGTCCTCTCTCAGCTTCTTGCAGAAGTTGGTCTTTGGTTGTAAGAACCTGCTGCAATCACATGTAATTAAATAATTTGCAATCAAAACTCTCTCTCTCTCTCTCTCTCTCTCTCTCTACCTCATGAAGATCCTTGTGGATGAGATTTCTGGCAGGAAATGTTTGAATATCTCCAAGTCTGTAGTTGAGATCTCCCAACCAAACCGTCACTTGGACTGCTTTACCGTAGGGGTTTGAGGTCTTGGAGAATAATGAGTGGGATATGTGCCTACACTCAGAATTTCTCTCTTCAACTTTATGAGCATGAGCTGATTAATAAAATTAAATAAATAAACAATTTTTGTATTGATTATAATTAGAACACCATATCATTCAAACTCAACAAAATAGCTACATGAGAGTAGGGGTGAATTAAAGTCAAAATGGAAGTATACAGGCAACATTCAAGAAGAACCAAAATATATAGGGAAAACATGTAGAAGATGAAGGACATGGGCATGGATTAAAAATAAAGTATAAGGATCAAAATAAAAAATTACTAAGAACAATACGCAAAAACTTTTATCCATAAAATATATGAATCTCTTTAATTACAGCTCGTTTGGATCTTACTCTAAAATGATAAAAAAAACGTGCGCATCTTAGTTGACCCAATCTAGATCTACGAAAAACCACACACATTTGGTACTAAATGTTTGACCACATAATTTTTTTTTAAAGTAACATCTTTTGGGTGTAAAAAATAATACTTTTTTTCTAAATTTTTGAACCAGTAGTAATATTGTCATGAAAAATATTTTATTTTCAATTGAAAACTTATTTTGAAAACATATTTAGCCAAAAAAAAAGAAAAAAAAAAAGGAAAAGAAAGAAAGATTAAAAAAAAAAAAAAAAAAAAAAAAGGAAGGAGCAAAGTTGAACATCTAGAATGTTGAATTGTGGTAATTACCAGAAAGATGACAAGAAATGAAAAGCATATGAATGCCCTTGCAGGTCACTCTAACTGCCACTGCTCCTTTTTTTCTCCCAATTAATCCTCCACATCCCCCAACGCCTTGTTTATCAACTTTTAGCTCTGAAATTATTCCACAAATTTCATAACTAAACAAATAACAGGCAGAAAAAAAAAAAAGAATTTTATAGTTTTTTTTTCTTAATCTAATCTCGAATAACATTATTAATTAACTTGTAATTCTCTCGCGTATTGTACAATTTATAATATCATAATATAATAAAAATAGTAATATAAACTTTTAAAATAAAATACCTAATTTTTAAACTATATTTTATTTAAAATTGTTACAAATAAAAATATCTTACAATTATAAGATATATTAAATATTAGATATACCACAATTAATATATGAAAAATATTTTATATTTAAAAATTAATATTTTATTTGTATACATATAATATGGATATCAAATTAAAAATACAAAAATGATTAATTTAATATATATTTTTATTTGAGATAAAAAGCTATATGCCGAGTGAAAAATAAATAAATAAATCTGATTGAATATTAAATTTTCTAAAAATAAAAAAATTATTTTAACAAAAAAATAATATTTGTGTAATTTTTTTCAATTTTTCTGTGTTTATATAGTTATGGATTATATATTCAATTGCACATCGTCAATATGGGTTACCTTTTATATGCAGCTCCGAATCTTTGGTTCCAAACACGTACAACTGCAGAGACTGCATAACTGCTTTTCCTATGAGACTTGCAAACAAACATCAAACAAAATTCAATCTTGGAGTTCTTCATTTAAGTAATTAACAAGAGTGTGATTTGCTAAGCAAACTAACATGATTACTGAAAAAGTACTACCACTAATATTTAAAATAATTATTTTTTTGGGTGTTTTAAAGCAATCATTAAATTGGGTTTGCACACTACATTAATTTTACTCATAAAATTATATATAAGGTAATTAACATAAATACTTTTATATATTTTTAATTTTTAAATAAGAGTATTTATGTCATTTATATTATATCTAATTTAATAAGTATAATTAATGTGGTATGTAAAGTAAATTTAATAGTAGCTTTAAAAACACCCTTATTTCCATGTGACTTCTATGTGACCAATTAAAAAGAGTTTAGATAAAAAGATAACACCTTTTTAGAGGAGTAATATTATTTCAATAAGATGTCATATTTTCTGACTAATCAAAATTACTTTTTACTTAAAAAAAATTTAATTAAAAAAAATTATGTTTAGAACTTGTCCCCGAATTAGGGTCCGATCATCCCGGACCCATATGTTTTTGGCACTATTGGGATGAGGCCCATTCTATCTGGGGGCGGCAATTTGCGACGCGATCTGACAACCCGATACGTATCGAACATGAATATAACAGGTTAGGGTTGACCTTTAACGGGTTCGGGTCAGACTCGAATGACCCAAATAAAAAATGGGTTAGGTCGGGTCAACCCGCTGATTTGTTTAATTATTAATTTTTTTAAAATATATATATTTTATTCAAATTTCATAGAGTATGAACAGTAATATTATAAAAAAATCACATATATAGCGGAATAACTTTATCACATACTATTATATATTGTTAATGTCAATTATTATTTTGTAAAATTATTGAATTGTACATTGACATATATTATATTTTACTTTTTTATAAGTTGTCATAGATTTTTATTATAATTTTTTATTATTCGGGTCAATTGGGTCGGTGAGGTCAACCCGCAAAATAAATGGGTCGTGTTCGGGTTACAATTCTCGACACAATTAGCTAAATGGGATGGATTCGGATTCATGAAAAATCTGTAATAACCATGTTCTAACTCGAACTGTAAACCCACAACCCGACCTGTTTGACACCCTAATTCTATTGCAGATATTTAGATTCGTACATATGTACCATAAAATTTTTTTGTTTCAACGTATACATAATTTTAAACTATATTCTCTTTCTTAATTACCATAATTAATAGGTGTTGATTATATGATGATGATGTGTGTACAAATGATAATATACTTCCTCCATTAAAAAATAGAGCTTTGTCAATTCTAGAACTATTTTTAGTAATTGAAACAAGATTCATATTCAAAGGGTAGGAGTGTTTCAGAAAATCAGATTACTATAAATTGTAATACAGGATTTATACGGACAATTATGAATAGTACAAAGTCTAAACCCACGGTTGATGAGTAATTCTACTATATACTACTGTTATTATGGTGGTTAAGGTCTCAATTGTTATTAAATTTGTTGTGAACTGACTATATATTTTTTATTTGTTCTAACATTAAATTCCTCGATGAAATTAATCTTCATTTCCTATAGTTCCACAAGTCATGAATTCAACTTAACAGTCTATTTTAACAAAAGAAATATAAGAGAGGACCAAATAATTTGGGTTAATTATATAAAAATTATATATATGAAGTATGAGTCATTTCAATTGCAAAATCAACCCTAGTAATTGTAATACCACCACCATAATTTGATGTTTCTCGATGAGTACATACTAGAATCCCCACTTAATTAATACTATTTGCAAATCAAGGGTTTAAGTTAGGATTTGCTGACGTACTATCCATAATTAATGGTAGTTCCAATGGCATATTATGAAATTTGTTATTGAATTAGGATGATCTCGTCAAGGAGCATCCAATAATAAATGGTGGAATCATAATTAGGCGCTGAAAGATATGATCAATATTGTAACATGAAAACTTTCATAGTTTACAACAAATATTGAATTTTGGAATTCATGTTTTAACAAAAGTTAGGACTGTTTTGTTAATTTACGGTTTCCAACATAACATGGTTAGCAAGAATCAACATATTCAATCGTAGTCATTCCATGCAACTGTCTAGCTAGTTCGGTGTATAATGGGACATAACATGTGGAGAAGTACTTTGAACACATGTGTAAATGTGAACCAGTTCACACACATGCATTCACATACACACACACATGTATGTTAGATGTGTGTGTGTGTGTGTGTCTGCTAAGAAGAATGAATATTAATAGGCTTACAGATGAGATTGAAGTAGAGCATTCTCCAACAACTCCGAGACGTTTCTGCGGGGCACCTCCTGCAACCCTATTACAAGTACATCATACTTCCTCTCAATCCCCACCAGCTTTCTTATATCCTCATTACAAACCTTCACCACCAACATTTTTAATTATTAATTAAACCCCGAATAATCGAAAAGTACAAGGTAAATATTGTAATTAATTACCTGACCATTCATGTTCCAAGTGACTATGCAAATGCAGCGATCACAAGTGTTGGAGAAATCGCAACGGCTGTTGGCTTCTACAGTTTTGATCCCATCATGGGATGCATCACCATTCTCAGCTATCCCCACTGGTATTCGCTTCTTCCACACTCTTTTACTTCTGTTATTAAATTTAATTCATTGTTGCAGCAAAAATAAAAATAAAAAAGAAACCTAGAATTAAAGAAATAAAAGTGTACCTTTTGGCAGAAATCAAGCCGCATAATCCTTCCATGTTTCTTCTTTCTGGCTCAGATTATCTTGATGACACACGGTATCAGACAAACTTTAGAAGATAATTAAAGAGAGGAAACTTTCAATAATTGACTTGTAATATATGCAGCTGGCCAGGTTTACGAGTTTACATATATTTGTATATATAAATGTATATATGCGTGCATGAAAAATCTGGATATCTGGCTGTGATGAAAAGGAAGGAAAAGTCAAGCGATTGATGATCTCAAGTTTTCGTGTTTTCTCACTTGATAGCCAAATTCTCAGTGAGTTAGGTTTGGCGCCTTTGACGTTTATTACATAAACCAAATCAAAGTTGAAAACGACTTTCTGCGTCCAGAAAACTCCTACGCCCATTCATTGATTGGTATTGAACCTTCTTAATTGCTTGTGTAACTTTTCTTCCCCCAAGTCCTAGTGCTTGAAATCTACCTATCTATCTCTACCTATATTTAAAAGTCAAGAGTTACTTCTACAAATCAATAGGGGTCTAAAAGGAAAAATCGGAATTTGTGCCCGTTAACTTTGGTTATATCCAATATATGACCTTTAATTTTACAGATTTTTAATAATGATTTTTTATTTTGTTTAATTTATGATCGATTTTGTTAGAATTTCAACTCACTGAAAATTGTTGATGTGGCGGCTGGACTTTGTACGAGGCAAGTGAAATTAGGAGTGTTGTTTCATAATTTTTTAATGAATTTTTTGAAATTTTGACGAATCTAACATAAATTCAACAAAATCAAAAGTTACATATCATTAAAAAAATCTATAAAATTAGATGTGAGTCATATATTGGATAGAGTCAAAATTAATGGATACAAAATAAAATTCTCCTAAATCTAAAATATTTTTATATCTTATTACTCACTTCATCCTATAGAAGTCTTGTGTTAGATTAAAATCACACGAATTAAGAAGTCTCATAAAATAATGAATATGTCCTTAATTAAATTATAATAATTATTATATTGTCTGATTTGTTAGTTGTGTCTAACTTCCTAATAATATTTTTCTATTTTTCAGCGTTATTTATAATAGCGTCGACTATTTGTAACTAATTTTTTTCTTATCGCACCACACTGCTAAATGCACCTCAAAAATAAATAAAAATTCCTGTAAATATCTCCAACAACCCAGAATTACAATTCTACCCTTTCCATTAAACTAAGATAACCAAATTCACGTACATATACATATGAATTTGGTAGTAAATGTTTTTTTCTTTTATTGAATCATTTTAGACTTCAAATATTCACAATCACTACATTACTGTGACTGCCATAAATTTATCATTACGTCACATTTTTACGATCTTCAATCATATTTATATTATACAATAATATTTTGAAATTATAATCTTATTCAAAGAATATAAAAACTCCAAGAGATTATAGCATATATGTCAAATAATTTTACTTACATGTTTTAAAATTTGTTTGTACAAAATTGTTTACCAGAAATTTGAATGGTAGTCCAACAAAGGTTGTTATACACCTTGATGTGAGAATTAATTTATTTAGCTTCAATATAAACATGAATAATAATTTTGTAAAACATTGTTTATTCAATATTAAATTGTAATAAATATCAATTATATTTCTACAATTTTTATTATTTTAAATTTTTATAATTTTTGAATATTTTAAAAATCATCATAATTTGTCCTTAATTTACATATCCCAAGCTCTGTTATATATATGTCATTTCCTAGATGTTCTCATTCCATCATCTACATTATATGAGCAATATCTGCATCATAATATTCAATCGTAACCTTTGGGTTTTTTGTTGAGTTTCAACCTAGTGGAAAAATTTCGCAACACGGTAGTTATTAATACAATATTAGGAGTAATTCTTTTGTGCATCGGGTGCAACATGCACTCGATGGACTGTATTACTCGTTTAATTAAAAAATATTATTACTTTTTAAAGTAACAAATAAGTAGTAATATTTTTAAGTAAATAAATAATACTTTTTAATTTAATAAATAATACTCTACATTGGATTGTACGATACAGCCAATGCGGAGTAGCTTGAAGCCAACCCATTAACAAATTAAATATTATGTGTTCAATGTATAGCAATATTTTTTGTATTGTGCGTGTTTTTGCTTATATTATTAAACATTACTAGTAAGTGCATCCGTGCGATGCCCATTAAAAAAAATATTCAATTTATTTAGTTTTTGTAATATTATATTGAATTCTATTAATTTTGATTTTTTTTATTTGTTCAGTAAATAGATTTATATGTTAATTTTCTTTAATTAAGAAAATATTTTATGATAATATAATACAATTTAATTGTATGTTGAAAAACAAATGTCAGCCAACACCTCTTTAAAAAACACACACACACACACACACACAAATAACCAAAAAACAATGTTCCAAAATGATATAAAACGTTTACAAATTTTAGAAGACCTCTTTGTGCACAACGTTTTTTTGTCTCATTAGTTTGTTCACCTTCCTTATTGCAAATAAAAATTTTCAAACCATGACAATTAGTAACTCTTGATACAACAATGTACAGCTGTCTGTGACCAAATACTGGTTTCTTAAAAAAAAGACCAACATGATTAAGCGATTGACCTTGGGATTTGTTAATTGTCATTGCGTTTAACACAATTAATTGGAAATGTCTTCTTTGAAACTTGAAGGGAAATCTCGGATCAAATGGAGGAAGAGTCATTCTAGGGATAAGAACTGTATCACCTGAATTTTCACCAGAAAGAACACGTGCTTGCATGTTATGATCCCCTAGTTTTGTAACAGCCATTCTAGTACCATTACATAGACCAAGTGAATGATCTATGTCTTTAAAAAATGACCAAAATGATTAAGCGATTGACCTTGGGACTAGTTAATTTCATTGCATATGACACAATCGTTGTGAACTGTCTTTTTTGAAACTTTAAGGGCAATCTCGGATAAGATGGAGTAAGAGTCATTCTTGGGATAAGAGTTGTATCACCTGAATTTGCACCAGAGAGAACACGTGCTTGTAGGACATGATCCCCTAATTTTGTAACAACCATTCTAGTACCATTCCATAAACAAAGAGGATGATCTATGTTTCACAACAATAAATAGGTGTTACAGTCTTTAAGTTAAGCTGATGATTACGCACACTAGAACACTTGATAGTGTTAAGGAACTCTGGAGTATGCACATCTTGTAATAGATCAGTTCCCATGTTAGATTTGGAAGGGCTATTAGAGCTCAAATAAAACTTCCCTTCCTTGTCATTTTTGGAGGTCATATATTTATTTATCAAATCAATGACATCTAGAGTAGGTGCTACAATTACTTGACTTGTCAAGTAGGATGAATCATCTATAGTGTTTCCAAATTGCGGATACATACTCTCCACTATTTAAGTAATAGGATCTCCTTCACTTTTCAAACAAAATATCTTCTGGAATATCCAAATCAACAACTTCATCATTGGGACCTCCATTAGTTCCATCACCAATGCTCGTAATCCAATAAAAAAACTCTTTCAACTCTTCAAATGTAGAGCTTGAAGCCATATTTTGCAACCTCATATTCTTAATCAACCACAAAATCTTGTAATCACTCCACAAAAATGATGTGTTTACAGTTGTATGGACTAGGTCCTGCCTACTACCTTTTGGAACTACTAGCAAAATGTAACGAAAATAACCACCCAAAAAAACCATTTTGTCTCCAAAAGGCAAACTAGATCTCCTATGGTTGGTAAATCAGATTTTGTGCAAAGTTTCAAGACAATACTTATGCATATTGAAGCTTTATATATTTTATGAGCTTACATTTGACAAAAAGTTTTGCAAGTGGATTTCCTTGCTTAATTGTATAGGTACAATCCTTGTTCTGATTGATAGGAATCTTAAGTCTTGAATGCCCAGTTCTTTTGCCAGATAGCAAGAGAGTAGAAATTTCACTTGATGCCACATTCAACACAATTTATCCCTTAGCTCTTATTGTTGAAGATAGGGTCTTTCAAACCTCCATATCCATATACAAGAAATATTGCCACCTTTATGAGCTTGCACTGCCCTCATTATCTTATTGTACACATTAAATTGATCATTATTTAGAGACTACACAAACTTCTTGTGCTCTCTGAAAATCAGGACCATAAATCGGAGGATAATCGATCAATCTCTTGTTTCTATTTTTCAACAATTTCTCAATCTCTATTAGTGTGAAACTTTTTATTTGATCATCCCTCAAATGTAAATCTGCAAAAATAAATATATATTATTAAATAATATTATAACAATTATTCAACTAATTAAACATAAAAAAATAATTTATGATTACCTTGATTTCTCATCAGGTTTTGTTGTCTATGTACAATGTTGTCGGATAACTAGGTCCAACATTGCTCCCAAACATCTTTAAGATGACTCAAACAATCAGATGAAAGTAGAGTTGAAATTAAACCTCTTAATAGATGTGTTGAGGCCTAATAACTTGCCTCTACATACCGTCAATGTATTCTCTATCATCTTCCAATAATCTTAAAGCGCAGCAAGCATCACGATATGTGTAATACTACACAATGCCAATCTTTGTTATAACATCATGACCCTTGCATCCATGTTCTACATTTAGTAGGCATCTCACACAATAATTATCACCCGATCTAAGGGGACTGTAGAGCAACCATGCTAATGAGAGACCCTTCATTCTTGGGTCCCACTCTATAATATTACTTCTCCAAACAAATATTTGAGAAAATTCGACATAAGTAAGCTTATTAGCAATACTTGGGTACTTTTTGTTGCCCTCGAACCAATTCATAAACATTCTCTATTGCAGCGATGGTCGTTCAACCACTAGGTGCAGAGAGTCATTGTCAGAGAAAATAACCAGCGGTTCATTTGGGAGATGAAATGACAATCTCTCTATATGGGGTCTTCATACACTACAAGAAAAATGACAATAGACAACACTATAAAGAAAATGATTTTTAGTAATTTTATATTGTCGTTTAATGTTTTACAACACTTTTTCATTAAAGTCTTATCTTTTTTCTTAAATATATACACAACGACAACGGTTTATCCCTTAATGTCTTTATATATTGTATTTCATAATCAAACGTTCTCCAAGAGGCCTCACATGGACATATATACCTACAATCATAGTACAAATTGATTTCATCTATATTGTTCAAAGCACCACCACCATTCGAGTTCTGGTAGGATGAAGCAGTAACATGATTATGACCCTTGTTCACATATTTAAATAAGTACTTTATAGAGCGAGACTAGTTGCACCACTCTACATTCAGATGAGTTCCTTGCTATATAAAAAGACGTGGATTGTGTGGAACAACATATATATAATCCAATGGTGCTCCACTCTTCATAACAGTTCTTCATGTATCTCCTTGTCTATAGATTGGATAACCATCATTGTCGACTTCGGTCAACAAATTTTTTTGGAAAATGCTTTGTGCAGTTTATCATCAGTTATGCAAGGAGAATCCTTTTGTAAAGCACCGCATGGACCATGTGTAATATAATCTCTTTCTGCAACATAGTACTTTGAATTTGGTTCTTCATCAGGTATCTCAGTCCCAGTCAGATACTTATCCTCCTTTGAAAGAAAGAGATAAATATGAGCATGTTGAAGACCTATCTTTTGAAATTCAACTGTATATATGACTGGAAAAATAAATTCTTAGCCAAAACTATTTTAAAAATATTATAGGAAATAAAAGAACACTACAAAATTATATTTAATTGTATAAGGAAAATATTAATAAGAAATACTTGAAATAATTTCCCAAAGACTCTATTTTGTCGTAATTCCTTTATTATTAAAGCATCCAATTTCATCTTGAAAACTCTAACTAATATGTCTGGACGATCCTCAAGTTTGAGATTTCTCGAACCAAAAAAATGAACTATCTCTGGTCAATTTAGATTGCATGTGAAAGTTAAAACCATATATGGATAATTAGCCCATCTCCATATGGCCATTGCTAACTGATAGTTTTGGATCATGAAACGTCCTCTTATTGTAAATTTCGAAGGCAACAAAATTTGTTGGCCAATATTGACTGCATTTATTTTTCCATAAATAAGTGCATCTTTCAAGCCATTGTACATTTCACAACGTAACAAATTTTAATTTTTTCGAATGAACCACAATCTCGAAGACTCTATCATAGTATGTATGTTGACAATGAATTGTTGCGTCAATTTTCTAGCATAAAGTATGATATTAACCTCACCAACCATTTCGTGCAATCTATATGAAAAATACTCCCTCTGTCTAACTTGTTTCCTGCCTCGAAAAGAATTAACTCTACCTTTGAAAATAGTATGTCTTCTATGTATCCATCTTCACCATAAGGAAATAACAACGGATATTGTAAAACCAAGTAGGATGCGTACAATTCATTGATACAATTCAAAACTCCAAATCTAGTCTCAAAAATTATATCTATCACCCATTGATAGATCAAAACTTCCAACAACTAATTTTGCAACTTCAAATACATATGCTAAATTATAGTTTCTTGCATCTCCAAACCTTCTACCAATTAGCTTTAATCCAACATCTTGACAACCTTGATATTTGATCTTTCCTCTTGCCATTTTAAATGATTTCACCAATACATTATATTCATCCAACATAGACTTCAAATTTGCAACCATCATTCCTATCATTACCATTCCTAAAATTGTTATAACATCATTCAATAATGAAGTTTATAAATAAAAATATTGATAGAAAATAGTTTAAATAATGATAACTACTATAAATTTAAGTTTCTAAATAAATAAGTGACGACGTTAATACAATTTTGAATCTCATCCTCAATATCATGGATGTAGAGTTGTGCAAATTTAGGATGTAATCCTTCACATGGAAGCAAGCTTCCAATTAAGTGGTGTTCGGTCCACTAAGCGTAAAAACTGGTGGAGAATTTCCCAAATTCATGCTTGAGTCTATCTTTCCTCCCATTGATGTAAAGCATAATATATTATTGTATGATCGTGTATTTTCCAAGAAATGTGTGGATATGTCACCATTTCCAAATATAAGATCATACAAAAACTGTGTTGGTCTATTTATTTTTGGAATTTGAATTTTTCCATTCACGCAACAACCTAAGTATCTTGGATTAATTAATTGCTTACGTGCATTTAACCACTCAGAATACTAAAACATTGAATTACAATGTTGACAATTATATGGGGGATCTTCAAGATCCATATATTCTCAAAAAAGAAATAGTGTAAAGTTATTCTACTATCACTATAATATTTGAAACATATTGAAAAAGTTAAAATAAAAGAAACTACCTATATCTACATTATCATGTAGCATAGTGTTGACATTTACTATTATCGTAATTGGTGCTATACATACTTAATATACAATTAGTTTCATAAATAAAACACACAAAAACTGATCAATTTTTTTTTAATATACATCTTGATAAGATTTAACTTAATGAAACTTAATGATTATTAATAATCATAATTTTATAGTTAAATACCGTATGAAATTTTCAATTTGTTTAGAGATTAAATTGAAAAATAGGAAACTTACTACTATAAATTGGGTTCAGTCCCAGGCTCTATAACTTCGAAAGACGGTATGAGACTTCATACAAAATAAATATGTATTTAGACACACATTCATACAAATTAAATCATTCTAATAATATGAAAGACCATACAAGTCTTCATATAAAACAAATATTTATTTAGGCATATTTTCATACAAATCAAATCAATTATGAATTTACAAAAAATATATATTGAACCAAAGCTTCATACAAATCCATCATTCTTATCATATAAAAAACCATACGAGTCTTAATACCAAATAAATACATATTTAGACACACTTACATACAAGTCAAATCAATTAAAAATTGCTCAATTAATTAATTCATATCCAAAATTTATGAATGCAGATATTTTATTATATATTCAAGTGACGATAAATTATATAAAATATTTGACATACCATAATAAAAATAGAAAAAACTCAATCTATTAATAAGCTTCGTAAATCTTTATTATGTTTAATCTTCTTTATATATAGCCGTATTACTAGCTCATAGATGAAGATGATATATTTTGTGAAATATACAACATTCCGTATAATTATAAGAGAAAAAGATAAAGTAAATAAATTAATGTTTTAGTATGAATTACATATCATAATCTTGATTTATTTAGATCTTTACTAAATCAAATAATATTATCTAAAAATTATGTATGATGAATATGTATATATATATATATATATCAAATTTAACTGTTTAGATTGTTTAAAGAATATCCAAAATGTGATAGTAAAGTATGAGTTTATTCAAGTTATACACATTTTTCCGATGACATGCATAGCATTAAGTAGATGGTTGTTGAAATTATTAAATAAATTTAGTAAAACCAAGTCATATTAAATGTCTACAGTTGTCTTTTATGATAAACTAAAATATATCTTAAGATTTAACTTAATGAAATTTAATTATTATTAATAATCATGATTTTATGTGTACATACCGTATGGAATTTTCAAATTGTTTAGAGATAAAATGGAAAAATAGAAAACTTATTACTATAAGTTGGGTTCAGTCCCATACTCTATAACTTTGAAAGACGGTATGAGACTTCATACAAAACAAATATATATTTAGATACACATTCATACAAATCAAATCATTATAATCGTATGAAAGACCATACAAGTCTTCATCTAAAACAAATATTTATTTAGGCATACTTTCATACAAATCAAATCAATTATAAATTTACAAAAATATATATTTAACAAAAACTTCATGCAAATCAATCATTCTTATCTTATGAAAAACCATACGAGTCTTTAGACAAAACAAATACATATTTAGACATACTTTCATACAAGTCAAATCAATTATGAATTTGCATATGCTTTCGCTTCTAAAATTATTAGTTTTTCCATATTATATTTTGGTCGTATGGAAATTCATATCATGTTCTTATCATATTTTGATTTTAGTTATTTTTAATAATTTTAAAATACAAATATTTCAAAATTCTTCATAACTTCTTCTTCCAAAATACAGACAAATTTTGTTTGCTTCAGTCAACTTTTAGCAAATAAATAGTTCATCAACAATAGTATCTTTCCACGCAGCTCAAAGATCTCCACTTTCATATGCATTGTATGTTTAGTCTTTCGGACATTTCTACTTCATACAGTACGTTTCTTTTTTCAATAAATTTTTTCGTTGCTATCTTATGGTAAACCATTAGATTTGTTATTTGCTAACCTTTGTTGATGAAGATGATAAAATATATAAAATATTTGACATACCATTATAAAAGTAGGAAAAAAATCAATCAAATAATAAGTGTTTGTAAATATTTAAAGGCTCACTCAATTAATAAGCCTTCATAAATTAATTAATGTTTTAGTACAAATCATATATAATGATCTTGATTTATTTAAATCTTTACTAAATGAATTAATTATAATCTAAACTATATGTCTAATGAATATATATATATATATATATATATGAAGATTATCTTATTACTAACAATTGTTTAAGGAATACCTAAAATGTGATGTAAAATTTGAGCTTATTCAAGTAATACATATTTTCTTTATGATACACCTAGCCCAAGTAAAACTTTGTTGGAATTATCTAACAAATTACTCTAATTAAATTCAAATTCCGTATGTATAGTTGTCTTATACTGGCCTAATTAAAATAATCATCTAAGATTGAAATTAATGTAACTTAATGAATTTAATAATCATGAGTTTTTATTTGTAAATAATGATCCCTACATCTTAACTCAATCTCAAGCTCTTTATTTACACTTCATTGATTTGATTGTATGGTCTTCCATACGAGTCTTCTTACAAAACAAATATAGATTTAGGCATACATCTATACAAATCAAATCATTATGGATGAATTAGTTATTTACGAATAATAATAATATTGTTTAATAGTTAAAAGGATATTATATATTATTTAAAAGAAGAACAAGCATATCCAAATTTAAAATTCAAATCTCTTTATATATATATATGTATATTTATTGGTACATGTCTTTTTTATATATTATATAATAAAGAAAAAAAGAAAAGCATATACAACTTTAAAAAGGTAATTTAGCTGATACTTATATATATATATATATATATATATACAAGATAAAATAGATTGCAATGAAAACATTCTTCATATATTAGATTATTCTGTTTATTGAACAAAAACAAATAACAAAATTTTTATATATTAGATTAGTAAATAGTGCATATATTGAGAAATATTCCATGTTAACATACAATAATAATCACCACAAAATAAAAATTACTCAATTATTGTAGTAACCTGAATATTTCTATATGCGTAATCATGTTATGTGGAATGATTTATTTTATTCCAATGCAAGCCTATGTGATTTAATTGTTTAAGAATGATTAATTATGCTTCAATGATTTGAATGCAAAGTATATGGAATAATTGAATTATTATGTGCTTAAGGTAATTAAGTTGGAATTTGTTGTGGTCACATTTTATTAAGTTAAATGGGCTTAATAAAAATATTTATGAATTTTGAAGTCCATAAACTGAGGTCCGGAGCCCAATAGGATGACTAACCCCGGATATAACTATAGAATGGATTGTTTAATTACATATTAATAGTCATAAAAAAAATTAGGGTATGGATTCTCCAGGAGCCGCCATCTTTCATTCAAGATCCTTCTTCCTTCCTTTCAACATTCAGGTATTTTATGGAAACAAATTCGAAAGTCTTATTTATATATATTGAAACTCTATGAAATTTTAATATGGTGTTCCCTATTATGATTATGAGTCACGGTTAAAGTTTCAAGTAAATTAGACATGTATTCTATTTCATACAAAATTTCTACCACTTGCTATCCAGGTTTACAAATTCCAGCATTTATGATTGAAAATTTCAAAATATATTTGTATGCATATTCAAATCCCTTGAAATTTGAATATATAATCTATTCCTATAATTTAAATTTACATTTAAAATTTTAATTTAATTAGGTATCTATTTTATTTTATATGAATTTTCTATTATTCCAGATCCAAATTTATAAACTGTTATGGTTCTGATTTGAGAATTCAAAATACAAGTTTGACGTTATGAAAAAATCTCCAATTTTTAATATGTAGTTTCTACAGGTCTTCTCCATCTTTTAAAAAACAATTCAAGATGATCTAATTTATATTTTAGTAGTTATGATATTTTCCCTATGGTTGGGCAGGATTTATAACTTTTGTTATTTCGGTTTCAAAAATCTAAAATAACTAGTAAATCGTCTCAAAAAGGTACGAAAGTTTTAAAGCATACTTTCACAGAAATCTGGTTTCTGCAGTTAAAAATTCATATTGTTCCTCTATATAGTTTACAAATTATAAAATATTCATTCCTTATTGCGGAGTAGGAATATATATCGAATCGTCATAAAATCTTCCTTTTAAGTACGATTGGACTCAAATCAGTGGCAAAATGTCACAAATTTCATTATGTATAATTGGTCTTGAGAACATTGAAGTTCCAAATTTATTTACTGTGCACATAATTCGAGGTTGGAATGTGTTTACGTTTAATAGAAACTCATCTTCACAACCTTTAAAAATATTAGTCCTCGCTCCCACTTCCTAACCGGTTTAAGTCAATTTGTATAGTTCCAGCCAATAGAATCTTAGTATTTTATAATTAAGATTTTATTTAGTTAAGGGGTTAATAGTGAATAATGCATCCCTATTGTAGGAGCTCTGGAGACCTCGGGTCTAAGACCATACATAATTGTAGATACCATCCCTACTACTATAAGAGGTGAGTGATACTCTCACACTAATCATGTACTGTGGTTTGGTTAATTACCCTCTAGAAAAATGTACATGATTATATGGCAATGATTTATGATATGCGTTGGTATTGTGAATGTTAAATGTGACATGATGATGGTTTGATGACATGATTCTATGAAGAGAATGTTTGACATACATATGTGATGTTTTATTTGCAAGATTCGCGGTAAAGCCGCACAATGTGTAAGATATACGGATAATACCGTACATAGATATGACTAAGATTTGCGGGTATGACCCGTACAAGATTCTGATCGAAAGATCACTTCGGGTAGCTCCAGAACTCATGATGCTCGAGTGGGACAAATCGGTCCCAAGCAAGATTGGTGTACTCTTATGTGTACTATAATAAGTAAATAGTATATATATTACAAGGTTCATGATTTATGGTTATATGTGAACTGCTTTAGTATACAAGGTGCCTCTATGCGATGTAAATTGTTATGCTCTCCTGTATATGTGCTCTTGTGGGTAAAAGAGTTAGCCCATAGAGTGTTATCCAAAACTCACCCCTGATCATTTTAGGTAAGGAAGTCAAGGAGGGGTGAGCTACGTTGTGAAGCCGGCCTGTGGACTGTGCTGTTGCCACATTTAAAAGTTTAAAATTTTGCGTTCATTCCATAAATTTAAAAGAATTTTTGCTTTTGAATTGCCATATTATTAATTTTCCAGTGGTTTGATGAACAAGTACATGATATTTCCTTTTTTGGTTTTCTAACAATGATTTAGAATTTTTCTTGTGGTTGTTGTGAAAGAAATTTTAAATTGCGGTTTTAGAAGGTGAAGTAGTCGTAGTATTCTGAAAGTGATTTTAGAATGTTACAATTAATTAATATATATCCAAAATTTATGAATGAAGATATTTTTTAATATATTCAAGAGACGATAAATTATATAAAATATTTGACATACCATAATAAATAAATAAAACTCAATAAATTAATAAGCTTCATAAATCTTTATTAAGTTTAATCTTATTTATATATAGCCGTATTACTAGCTCATAGATGAAGATGATACATTTTGTGAAATTTTAAACATTTCATATGATAAAAAAAGGACAAAGTAAATAAATTAATGTTTTTAGTATGAATTACATATCATAATCTTGATTTATTTAGATCTTTACTAAATCAATTAAAAATTATCCAAAAATTATGTATCATGAATACACACACACACACACACATATCAATATTATCTATTCAGATTGTTTAAAGAATATCCAAAAGGTGATAGTAAAGTTTGAGCTTATTCAATTTATACACATTTTTCTGATAACATGCATAGTATTAAGTAGATGTTTGTTGAAATTTTCAAATAAATTGGGTAAAACCAAATCAAATTAAATATGTTATGATAGTCTAATTAAAATATCTCTTATGATATAACTTAATGAAACTTAATGATTATGAATAATCATGATTTTATGTGTAAATATAGAAAACTTATGACTATAAGTTGGGAAATATATTGATTATTAAAGAGTGCATATATTGAGAAATATTCTAAATTAACATACAATAATAATCACCACAAAATAAAATTACTCAATTAATTAATATATATCCAAAATTTATGAATAATGATATTTTATTATATATTAAAGAGACGATAAATTATATAAAATATTTGACATACCATAGTTAAAATAGAAAAAAACTCAATCAATTAATAAGCTTCGAAATCTTTATTATGTTTAACCTTCTTTATATATAGTCATATTACTTGCTCATAGATGAAGATAATATATTTTGTGAAATATATAACATTCCATATAATTAAAAAAAGGATAAAATAAATAAACTAATGTTTTAGTATGAATTACATATCATAATCTTATTTAGATCTTTCCTAAATCAATTAATAATTATCTAAAAAGTATGTATGTTGAATATATATATATATATATATATATATATCAAGATTATCTATTCAGATTCTTTAAAGCATATCTAAAAGATGATTGTAAAGTTTGAGTTTATTCAAGTTATACATATTTTTCTGATAACTTGCATAGCATTAAAGTAGATGGTTGTTGAAATTATCAAATAAATTTGGTAAAATCAAGTCAAATTAAATGTGTATAGTTGTCTTTTATGATAGTCTAATTAATATATCTCTTAAGATTTAACCTAATGAAACTTAATGATTATTAATAACCATGATTTTATGTGTACATACCGTATGGAATTATAAATTTGTTTAGAGATCAAATTGAAAAATAGGAAACTTATTACTGTAAGTTGGGTTCAGTACCAGACTCTATAACTTCAAAAGACGCTATAAGACATCATACTAAACAAATATATATTTAGACACACATTCGTACAAATCAAATCATTATAATCGTATGAATGACCATAGAAGTCTTCATGTATAACAAATATTTATTTAGGCATACTTTCATACAAATCAAATCAATTATGAATTTACAAAAAATATATATTTAACCAAAGCATCATATAAATCAATCATTCTTATTGTATAAAAAACCATATGAGTCTTCATATATAAAAAATACATATTTAGACATACTTTCATACAAGTCAAATCAATTATTAGTTATTCCTTATTATATTTTGATCATATGGAAATCGATATCATGGTCTTATCATATTTTGATTTTTATTACTTTTTAATAATTTTAAAATACAAATAATTTTAAAATTCTTCATTATTTCTTCTCCCAAAATTCAGAAAATTGTTGTTTGTTTAAGTCAACTTCTAGTCAAATAAATAGTTCATCAACAAGATATATTGTTTAAAAAAACAAAAAAGCATATTCAAATTTAGAAATCTATTTTAACTTGACACTTTCCTTTATTTATATAAATATATATATTGGTACATGTCTTTTCTATATATTATAAAATAAAAAAACAAAAAAAGCATATACAAATTTAAAAAAAACTATATTAACTGATACTTATATATATATATATATATATATAAGATAAAATAGATTGCAAAAAAAAATAGTCTTCATATAACAAAAACAAACAACAAAATTTTTATATATTAGATTATTATGGAGTGCATATATTGAGAAATATTCCAAATTAACATACAGTAATAATCACCACAAAATAAAAATTACTCAATCAATTTATAAGCTTCGTAAATCTTTATTATGTTTAACCTTCTTTATATATAGTAATATTACTAGCTCAAAGATGAAGATAATATATTTTGTGAAATATATAACATTCCATATAATTAAAAAAAAAGGACAAAGTAAATAAACTAATGTTTTAGTATGAATTATGTATCATAATCTTATTTAGATCTTTCCTAAATCAACTAATAATTGTCTAAAAATTATGTATGTTTAATATATATATATATATATCAAGATTATCTTTTCAGATTGTTTAAAGTATATCTAAAAGGTGAATGTAAAGTTTGAGTTTATTCAAGTTATACACATTTTTCTGATAACTTGCATAGCATTAAAGTAGATGGTTGTTGAAATTATCAAACAAATTGGGTAAAATAAAGTCAAATTAAATGTGAGCATGTGTCTTTTATGATAGTCTAATTAAAATATCTCTTAAGATTTAACTTAATGAAACTTAATGATTATTAATAATCATGATTTTATGTGTAAATACTATATGGAATTTTCAATTTGTTTAGAGATCAAATTGAAAAATAGGAAACTTATTACTATAAGCTGGGTTCAGTCCCAGGCTCTATAACTTCGAAAGACGATATGAGACTTCATACAAAACAAATATATATTTAGACACACATGCATACAAATCAAATCAATTTAACAGTATGAAAGACCATGCAAGTCTTCTTATAAAACAAATATTTAGTTAGGCATACTTTCATACAAATCAAATCAGTTATGAATTTACATAAAATATATACTTAACCAATGCTTCATACAAATCAATCATTCTTATTGAATAAAAAACCATACGAGTCTTTATACAAAACAAATACATATTTATACATACTTTCATACAGGTCAAATCAATTATGAATTTACATAAGCTTTCGTTTTTAAAATTATTAGTTTTTCCATATTATATTTTGATCGTATGGAAATCCATATCATGTTCTTATCATATTTTAATTTTAGTTATTATTTAATAATTGTAAAATACAAATAATTTCAAAAATTCTTCATAATTTCTTCTCCCAAAATATAGACAAATTTTGTTTGCTTCAGTCAACTTTTAGTCAAATAAATAGTTAATCAAGAGTATCTTTCCACAATACTCAAAGATCTCCACTTGCATATACGTTGCATGTCTAGTCTTTCGGGCATTTCTACTTCATATAGTATGTTTCATTTTTCAATACACTTTTAAGTTGCTATCTTATTGTGAACTATTAGATTTATTATTTGCTAACCTTTGTTGAGATAGATGATAAAATATATCAAATATTTGACATACCATTATAAAAATAGAAAAAAAATCAATTAATCAATATGAGTTTGTACATATTTAAAAACTCACTCAATTAATAAGCCTTTGTAAATTAATTAATATTTTAGTACAAATTATATATACTAAATCTATTAATAATAATCTAAAAATTATGTATAATGAATATATATATATATATATCAAGATTATCTTATCATTAACAATTGTCTAAGGAATACCCAAAATGGGATGTAAAGTTTGAGCTTATTCACGTATTACATAATTTTTTTATGACACGCTAGCCCAAGTAAAACATTGTTGGAATTATCCAACAAATTACTCTAATTCAATTCAAATTCAATATGTATAGTTGTCTTATGTTGGCCTTATTAAAATGATCATCTAAGATTGAAATTAATGTAACTTAACGAATATTAATAATTGTGAGTTTTTATTTGTAAATAATGATCCCTACGTTAAAATTCAATCTCAAGCTCTTTATTTACACTTACCATGTTCTAATTGTATGATCTTCCATACGAGTCTTCATACAAAACAAATATTGACTTAGGCATACATCTATACAAATCAAATCATTATGGATGAATTAGTTATTTACTAATAATAATAATATTTTTTAATAATTAAAAGGATATTATATATTGTCTAAAAAAAAGCATATCTAAATTTAGAAATCAATTTTAACTTAAAATTTCTCTTTATTTAGATATATATATATATATTAATACATGTCTTTTTTATATATTATATAGTAGAAAAACTAAAAAAAGCATATACAAATTTAAAAAGCTATTTTAACTGATACTTATATATATATATATAAGACGAAATAGATTGCAATCAAAATATTCTTCATATATTAGATTATTTTGTTTATTGAACAAAAACAAATAACATTTTTTTTATTTATTAGATTATTAAAGAGTGCATATATTGAGAAATATTCCAAATTAACATATAATAATAATCTTCACAAAATAAACATTGGTCAATTAAAGTAGTAACCTGAATATTTCTATATGCGTAATCATGTTATGTGGAATGATTTATTTTATTCCAATGCAAGACTATGTGATTTAATTGTTTAAGAATGATTAATTATGCTTCCATGATTTGAAGGAAAAGTATATGGTATTAATTGAATTATTATGTACTTAAGGTAATTTAGTTGGAATTTGTTGTGGTCACATTTTATTAAGTTAAATGGGCTTCATAAAAATATTCATGAATTTTGAAGTCCATAAACTAAGCCCGGATATAAATATAGAATGGATGGTTTAATTTTTGATTAATAGCCATAAAAAAATATAAAAATTATGGTTTGGATTCTCTAGGGAGCCGCCATCCTTCATCCAATATCCTTCTTCCTTCCATTCAACTTTATGGTACTTTGTGGAAACATATTCGAAAGTCTTATTTATATATCTCGAAACTCTATGAAATTTTAATATATTGTTCCCTATTATGATTATGAGTCATGGTTACAATGTCCAGAAGATTAGACATGTGTTCTATTTTATACGAAATTTCTACCACTATCTAGGTTTAAAAATTTCAGATGATTGAAAAATAAAAAATATATTCTTATACATATCTAAATCCCTTCAAATTTTAATATGTCATCCATTCCTATAATTTTAATTTACATTTGAAATTTTAGATCAATTGGGTATCTATTTTATGTTATATGACTTTTCTATTACTCTAGATCCAAATTTATAAACTATTACGGTTCTGATTTGAGAATTCAAAATACAAGTTTGTAGTCATCCAAAAATCTTCAATTTTTAATTTTTCATTCCTATAGGTGTTATACATCTTTCAAAAAAAAATAAAAATTGATCTAGTTTATATTTTAGTAGTTATGATATTTTTCCTACGGTTGGGCAGGATTTACAACTTTAGTTATTTCGGTTTCAAAATCCAAAATAACTAGTAAAGTTTCTAAAAAAGGTACGAAATTTTTATAATATACTTTCACAGCATTCTAGTTTCTACAGTTGTGAATTATAAAATATTCATTTATTTACTACGCCGTGGGAATATACATCGAATCGTCATAAAATCTTCGTTTTAAGTCTGATTGGACTAAAATTAGTGGCAAAATGTCACTAATTTTACTATATATAATTTTTGTTGAGAAAACTGAAGTTTTGAATTTATTTAGTATGTACATACTCAAGGTCAAAATGTGGTTATGTTTAATAGAAGTTCGTTTTCACAATCTTTATAAATATTAGTCCATGATCCCACTTCCTAACCCGTTTTAAGTCAATTTGTACAGTTCCGATCAATAGCATCTTAGTATTTTATAGATTAAGATTTTATTTAGTTAAGGGGTTAATAGTGAATAATTTATCCCTATTGTAGGAGCTCCAGAGACCTTGGGTTTAGGACCATACATAATTGCAGATACCATCCCTACTCCTGTAAGAGGTGGGTGATACTCTCACACTAATTGTGTGTTGTGCTTTTGTTTAATTACCCTCTAGAGAAATGTACATGTTTATATGGCAATGATTTATGATATGCGTTGATATTGTGAATGATAAATGTGACATGATGATGGTTTGATAACATGATTCTATGAAGAGATTGTTTGACATACATATGTGATTTCTTATTTGCAAGATTCGCGGTAAAGCTGCACAATGTGTAAGATATACAGATAATACCGTACATAGATATGGCTAAGATTCGTGGGTATGACCCGTACAAGATTCTGATCAAAAGATCTCTTCGGGTAGCTCCCGAACTTATGATGCTCGAGCGGGACAAAGCGGTCCCAAGAAAGATTGATGTGCTCTTATGGGTATTGTAATAAGAAAATAGTATACATATTACAAGGGTCATGATTTATGGTTATATGTGAAGTGCTTTAGTGTATAAGGTGCCTCTATGCGACGTAAATTGTTATGTTCTCAAGTATATGTGCTCTTGTGGGTAAAAGAGCTAGCCCATGGAGTGTTATCCATCACTGATCTCCTCACCATTTCAGGTAACGAAGTTAAGGAGGAGTGAGCTACGCTGTGAAGCTAGCCTGTGAACTATGCTATTGCCACATTTAAAAGTTTAAAATTTCTCGTTCATTCCATAAATTTAAAAGAATTTTCTTTTACTTTTGAATTGTTTTATTATTAATTTTCCAATGGTTTGATGAACAAGTACATGATATATATGTTATTGGTTTTTTAACAATGATTCATAATTTTCTTGTGATTGGTTGTGAAAAAAATATTTAAATCACGGTTTTAGAAGGCTAAGTCGTCCTAATATTCTGAAATTGATTTTGGGATGTTACAATTAATTAATATATATCCAAAATTTATGAATGATGATAGTTTTTTTATATATTCAAGACACGATAAATTATATAAAATATATGACATACCATAATAAAAATAGAAAAAAACTCAATCAATTAATAAGCATCGTAAATCTTTATTATGGTTAATATTCTTTATATATAGCAATATAACTAGCCCATAGATGAAGATGATATATTTTGTGAAATATATAACATTCCATATAATTAAAAAAAAAGGATAAAGTAATTAAATTAATGTTTAGTATGAATTACATATCATAATCTTGATTTATTTAGATCTTTCGTAAATCAATTAATAATGATCTAAAAATTATGTATGATGAATATATATATATATATATATCAAGATTATCTGTTAAGATTGTTTATAGAATATCCATAATATGATAGTAAAGTTTGAGTTTTTTTAAGTTATACACATTTTTCTGATAACATGCATAGCATTAAGTAGATGGTTGTTGAAATTATCAAATAAATTAGGTAAAACCAAGTCAAATTAAATGTGTACAGTTGTCTTTTATGAAAGTCTAATAAAATATCTCTTCAGATTTAACTTAATGATTATTAACAATCATGATTTTATGTGTAAATACCGTATGGAATTTTCAATTTGTTTAGAGAACAAATTGAAAAATAGTAAACTTATTACTATAACTCGGGTTCAAACCCAAGCTCAATAACTTTGAAAGACAGTATGGGACTTCATACAGAACAAATATATATTTAGACACACATTCACACAAATCAAATCATTGTAATCGTATGAAAGACCATACAAGTCTTCATATGAAATAAATATTCTATTAACAATCTTAACAGATAATCTTGATATATATATATATATATATTCATCAAACATAATTTTCAGATCATTATTAATTGATTTACAAATCAAATCAATTATGAATTTACAAAAAATTTATATTTAACCAAAGCTTCATACAAATCAATCATTCTTATCGTATATAAAAACCATGCAAGTCAAATCAATTATGAATTTACATATTCTTTCACTTTTAAAATTATTAGTTCTTCCATATTATATTTTGATCGTATTGAAATCCATATCATGTTCTTATCCTATTTTGATTTAAGTTATTTTTTAATAATTTTAAAATACAAATAATTTAAAAAATTCTTCATAATTTCTTCTCCCAAAGTACAGACAAGTTTTGTTTGCTTCAATAAACTTCTAGTCAAATAAATAGTTATTTAAAAAGAGTATCTTTCCACACAGATCAAAGATCTCTACTTGCATATGCGTTGTAAGTCTAGTCTTTCGGGCATTTCTACTTCATATAGTTTGTTTTATTTTTCAATAGAGTTTTTCATTGCTATCTTATGGTGAACCATTAGATTTGTTATTTACTAATCTTTGTTGACGAAGATGATAAAATATATAAAATATTTGACATACCATTATAAAAATAGAAGAAAAAAATCAATCAATTAATAAGTGATGTAAATTTTGAGCTTATTCACGTATTGCGTATTTTTTTTATGACACGCCTAGCCTAAGTAAAACATTGTTGGAATTATCTAACAAATTACTGTAATTCAATTCAAATTCAATATGTCTAGTTGTCTTATGCTGGCCTAATTAAAATGATCATCTAAGATTGAAATTAATGTAACTTAATGAATATTAATAATCATGTGCTTTTATTTGTAAATAATGATCCCTACGTCATAACTTAATCACAAGCTCTTTATATACACTTCCATGTTATGATCGTATGGTCTTCCATACGTGTATTCATACAAAACAAATATAGATTTAGGCATACATCTATACAAATCAAATCATTATGGATGAATTAGTTATTTACTAATAATAATAATATTGTTTAATAATTAAAAGGATATTATATATTGTTTAAAATAAAAAAGCATATCCAAATATAGAAATGTATTTTAACTAGAAACTTCTCTTTGTACATATATATATATATATATATATATATTGGTACTTGTCTTTTTATTTATCATATACCTAAAAAAAAAAAGCATATACAAATTTAAAAAGCTATTTTAACTGATACTTTTATATATATACATATAAGATAAAATAATTGCAATCAAAATGTTATTCATATATTAGATTTCTTTTTTGTTTTTGAACAAAAACAAATAACAACATTTTTATATATTTGATTATTAAAGAGTGCATATACTAAGAAATATTCCAAATTACTATACAATAATAATCACCACAAAATCAAAATTACCCAATTAATTAATACATATCCAAAATTTATGAATGATGATATTTTTTTAATATATTCAAGATATGAAAAATTATATCAAATATTTGACATACCATCATAAAAATTGAAAAAAAACTCAATCAATTAATAAGCTTCGTAAATCTTTATTATGTTTTAATCTTCTTTATATATAGCAGTATTACTAGCTCATTGATGAAGATGATATATTTTGTGAAATATATAACATTCCACATAATTAAAAAAAAAAGATAAAGTAAATAAATTAATATTTTAGTATGAATTACCTATCATAATCATGATTTATTTCGATCTTTACTATATGAATTAACAATTATCTAACAATTATGTATGATGAATATATATATAAATATATATATATATATATTTATATATCAGGATTATCTGTTCTGATTGTTTAAAGAATATCCAAATGGTGATACTAAAGTTTGAGTTTATTCATGTTAGGCACATTTTTCTGATAACATGCATAACATTAAGTAGATAGTTGTTGAAATTATAAAAACTATCGGGTAAAACCAAGTCAAATTAAATGTCTACAAGTGTCTATTATGATAGTCTAATTAAAGTATCTCTTTAGATTTAACTTAATGAAACATAATCATTATTAATAATCATGATTTTATGTGTTAATACCGTATGAAAATTTCAAATTATTTAGAAATCAAATTGAAAAATAGGAAACTTATTACTATAAGTTGAGTTCAGTCCAGGATTTATAACTTCGAATGTATATTTAGACACACATTCATATATATCTGTTTAGATTGTTTAAAGATTATCCAAAAGGTGATACTAAGTTTAAGTTTATTCAAGTTATACACATTTTTCTGATAACATGCATAGCATTAAGTAGATGGTTGTTGAAATTATCAAATAAATTAGGTAAAATCAAGTCAAATTAAATGTGTTCAGTTGTCTTTTATGATAGTCTAATTAAAATATCTCATAACATTTAACTTAATGGTTATTAATAATCATGATTTTATGTGTAAATACCGAATGAAAGTTTAAATTCTTTAGAGATCAAATTAAAAAATAGGACACTTATTACTATGAGCTGGGTTCAGTCCCACACTCTATAATTTTGAAAGATAGTATGAGACATCAAGCAAAACAAATATATATTTTGACACACATTCATACCTATCAAATCATTCTAATCGTATGAAAGACCATACATGTCTTCATATAAAATAAATATTTATTTCGGCGAACTTACATACAAATCAAATCAATTATGAATTTACAAAAAATATATATTTAACCAAAGCTTCATACAAATCAATCATTCTTCTCGTATAGAAAACCATACGAGTCTTCATACAAATAATTTCAAAATTCTTCATAATTTCTTCTCCCAAAATATAGACAAATTTTGTTTGCTTCAGTCAAGTTCTAGTCAAATAAATAGTTCATCAACAAGAGTATATTTCCACACAGCTCAAAGATCTCCACTCGCATATGCGTTGTATGTCTAGTCTTTCCGACATTTCTAATTCATGTAGTATGTTTCATTTTTCAATAGACTTTATCGTTGCTATCTAATGGTGAGCCATTAGATTTGTTATTTGATAACATTTGTTGACGAAGATGATAAAATATATAAAATATTTGACATACCATGATAAAAATAGACAAAAAAATAAATCAATTAATAAATGTTTGTAAATATTTAAAAACTCACTCAATTAATAAGCCTTCATAAATTAGTTAATGTTTAAGTACAAATTATATATAATGATCTTGATTTATTTAGATCTTTACTAAATCAATTAATTATAATATAAAAATTATTTATAATGATTATATATCAAGATTATCTTATCACTTGTTTAAGGGTTACCCAAAATGTGATGTAAAGTTTGAGCTTATTCACGTAATACATATTTTTTATGACACATCTAGCCCAAGTAAAACATTGTTGGAATTATCTAATAAATTACTCCAATTCAATTCAAATTTAATATGCATAGTTGTCTTATGCTGGCCTAATTAAAATGATCATTTAAAATTGAAATTAATGTAACTCAATGAATATTAATATTTATGGGTTTTTATTTGTAAATAATGATTCCTACGTCATAATGCAATCTGAAGCTCTTTATTTACACTTACATGTTTTGATCGTATGGTCTTCCATACGAGTCTTCATACAAAACTAATATAGATTTAGGCATAGATCTACACAAATCAAATCATTATGGATGAATTAGTTATTTACTAATAATAATAATATTGTTTAATAATTAAAAGAATATTATATATTGTTTAAAAAAAAAAAGAAAAGCATATCCAAATTTATAAATCTACTTTAACTTGACACTTCTCTTTATATATATATATTACTACATGTCTTTTTCATATATTATATAATAAAAAAATCATATATAAATTAAAAAGATATTTTAACTAATACTTACATATATATGATTAAATAATTGCAATCAAAATATTCTTCATATATTAGAGTATTTTTTTATCGAACAAAAACAAATAATTTTTTTTTATATATTAGATTATTAAAGAGTGCATATATTGAGAAATATTCAAAATTAACATACAATAATAATCACCACAAAATAAAAATTACTCAATTAATTAATATATATCCAAATTTTATGAATGATGATATTTTTATTACATTTTCAAGAGACAATAAATTATATAAAATATATGACATACCATAATAAAAATAGAAAAATACTCAATCAATTAATAAGCTTCGTTAATCTTTATTATGTTTAATATTCTTTATACATAGCTGTATTACTAGCTCATAGATGAAGATGAGATATTTGTGAAATATATAACATCCCTTATAATTAAATAAAAAAAGGATAAAGTAAATAAATAAATGTTTTAGTATGAATTACATATCATAAATCAATTAATAATTATCCAAAAATTATGGATGATGAATATATATATATATATCTTGATTATATGTTCAGATAGTTTAAAGAATATTCAAAAGGTGATAGTAAAGTTTGAATTTATTCAAGTTATACACATTTTTCTGATAACATGCATATCATTAAATAAATGGTTGTTGAAATTATCAAAGAAATTGGGTCAAACCAAGTCAAATTAAATGTGTACAGTTGTCTGTTATGATAGTCTAATTAAAATTTTCTCTTAAGATTTAAGTTAATGAAACTTAAAGATTATTAACAATCATGATTTTATATGTAAACACCATTTGGAATTTTTAATTTGTTTTGATATCAAATTGAAAAATAGGAAACATATTACTATAAGTTGGGTTCAATCCCGGGCACTATAACTTCGAAAGACGGTATGAGACTTCATACTAAAAAATATATATTTGGACACACATTCATACAAATCAAATCAATCTAAACATATAAAAGACTATACAAGTCTTCATATAAAATAAATATTTATTTAGGCATATTTTCATACAAATCAAATCAATTATGAATTTACAAAAAAATATATATTTAACCAAAGTTTCATCTAAAACAATCATTCTTATCATATAAAAAACCATACGATTCTTCATACAGAACAAATACATATTTAGACATACTTTCATACAGGTCGAAACAATTATGAATTTACATAGGCTTTCGCTTTTAAAATTATTAGTTTTTCCATATAATATTTTAATCGTATGGAAATCAGTATCATGTTCTTATCATATTTTGATTTTATTCTCTTAATAATTTTTAAATACAAATAATTTCAAAATTCTTCATAATTTTTTTCACCAAAATACAGACAAATTTTGTTTGCTTCAGTCAACTTCTAGTTAAATGAATAGTTCATCAACAAGAGTATCTTTCCACACAACTCAAAGATCTCCACTTGCATATGCGTTGTATGTCTAGTCTTTTAGGCATTTTTACTTTATATAATATGTTTCATTTTTCAATAGACTTTTTCGTTGCTATCTTATGGTGAACTATTAGATTTCTTATTTGCTAACCTTTTTTGATGAAGATGATAAAATATATTGAATATTTGACATATTAATATAAAATTAGAAAAAAGTCAATCGATTAAAAAGTGTATGTAAATATTTAAAAAATCACTCAATTAATAAGCCTTTGTAAATTGCTTATTGTTTTAGTGCAAATCATATATAATGATCTTGATTTATTTAGATCATTACTAAATCAATTAATAATAATCTAAAAAAAATGTATAATGTGTGTATATATATATCAAGATTATATTATCACTAACAATTGTTTAATGAATACCCAAAATGTGATGTAAAGTTTGAGCTTGTTCACATATTACATATTTTTTTTATGACACGCGTAACCCAAGTAAAACATTATTGGAATTATCTAACAAATTACTCTAATTCAATTCAAATTCAATATGTATAGTTGTCTTATGTTGACCTAATTAAAGTGATCATCTAAGGTTGGAATTAATGTAACTTAATGAATATTAATAATCATGAGTTATTATTTATAAATAATGATCCCTACGTCATTACTCAATCTCAAGCTCTTTATTTACACTTCCATGTTTTGATTGTATGTTCTTCTATACGAGTCTTCATACAAAACAAATATAGATTTAGGCATACATCTATACAAATCAAATCATTATGGATGAATTAGTTATTTACTAATAATAATAATATTTTTTAATAATTAAAAGGATATTATATATTGCATAAATAAAGGAAAAATATATCCAAAGTTAGAAATCTATTTTAACTTTACACTTCTCTTTATATATCTATATATATGTTGGTACATGTCATTTTATATATTATATTATAAAAAAACAAAAAAATCATATACATATTTAAAAAGTTATTTTAACTCATACTTTTATGTATATATATATATATATGATAAAATAATTGCAATCAAAATATTCTTCATATATTAGATTATTGTGTGCATTGAACAAAAATAAATAACAAAAATTTTATATATTAGATTATTAAAGAGTGCATATATTGAGAAATAATCCAAATTAACATCCAATAATAATCACCACAAAATAAAAATTACTCAATTAATTAATATATATCCAAAATTTATGAATGATGATATTTTGTTATATATTCAGCAGACGAGAAATTATATAAAATATTCGACTAACCATAATAAAATTATATAAATTATATCAATTATATCAATTAAGAAGCTTCGTAAATCTTTATTGTGTTAAATCTTCTTTATATATAGCCGTATTACTAGCTCATTGATGAAAATGATATATTTTGTGAAATATATAAAATTCCATATAATTTAAAAAAAAGGATAAAGTAAATAAATTAACATTTAAATATGAAATACATATCATAATCTTGATTTATTTAGATCATTACTAAATCAAATAATAATTATCTTAAAATTATGTATGATGAATATATATATATATATATTTATATATATATATATCAAGATTATTTGTTCAGATTGTTTAAAGAATATCCAAAAGGTGATAGTAAAGTTTGAGTTTATTCAAGTTATACACATTATTCAGATAACATGTATATCATTAAGTAGATGGTTGTTGAAATTATCAAATAAATTGAGTAAAACCAAGTCAAATTAAATGTGTACCTTTGTCTTTTATGATAGTCTAATTAAAATATTTCTTAATAATCATTATTTTATGTGTACATACTGTATGAAATGTTCAGTTTGTTTAGAGATCAGTTCGTCATAATTTCTCCTCCCAAAATACAGATAAATTTTGTTTGCTTCAAAAAAGTTCTAGTCAAATAAATAGTTCATCAACAAGAGTATCTTTCCACACAACTCAAAGATCTCCAGTTGCATATGTGTTGTATGTCCAGTCTTTCGGGCATTTTTACTTTATATAGTTTGTTTCATTTTTCAATAGACTTTTTCGTTGCTATCTTATTATAAACCATTAGATTTGTTATTTGCTAATCTTTGTTGATGAAAATGATACAATTAATAAGCCTTCTTAAATTAATTAATGTTTAAGTACATATTATATATAATGATCTTCATTTATTTAGGTCTTTACTAAATGAATTAAAAATAATCTAAAAATTATGTATAATGAATATATATATATATATATAAAGATTATCTTATCACTTGTTTAAGGATTACCCAAAATGTGATGTAAAGTTTCAGTTTATTCACGTAATACATATTTTTTTATGACACGTCTAGGCCAAGTAAAATATTTTTGAAATTATCTAACAAATTAGTCTAACGCAATTCATATTCAATATGTATAATTGTCTTATGCTGGCCTAATTAAAATGATCATCTAAGATTGAAATTAATGTAACTTAATGATTATTGATAATCATGAGTTCTTATTTGTAAATAATGATTCCTACGTCATAACTCAACCTTTTATTTACACTTATTTGTTCTGATCGTATGGTCTTCCATACGAGTCTTCATACAAAACAATTATAGATTTAGGCATACATCTATACAAATCAAATCATTATGGATGAATTAGTTATTTACTAATAATAATATTGTTTAATGATTAAAAGAATATTATATATTATTTTAAAAAAGAAATCTATGTATCCAAATTTAGAAATATATTTTAACTTGACACTTCTTTATATATATATATATATATATATTGGCACAATTCTTTTTCATATATTATATAATAAAAAACAAAAAAATCATATGCAAATTTAAAAAGCTAATTTAGCTGATACTTATATATATATATAAGATAAAATAATTGCAATCAAAATATTCTTCATATATTAGAGTATTTTGTTTATTGAACAATTTCAAATAACAATTTTTTTATATATTAGATTATTAAAGAGTGCATATATTGAGAAATATTCAATATTAACAGACAATAATAATCACCACAAAATAAAAATTACTCAATTTATTACTATATATCCAAAATTTATGAATGATGTTTTTTTTTACATATTCAAGAGACGATAAATTATATAAAATATTCGACATAGCATAATAAAAATAGAAAAAAAGTCAATCAATTAATAAGCTTCGTAAATCTTTATTATGTTTAATCTCCTTCATATGTAGCTGTATTATTAGCTCACAGATGAAGATGAGATATTTTGTGAAATATATAACATTCCTTATAATTAAAAAAATAAATCAAGTACATAAATTAATGTTTTAGTATGAATTACATATCATAATCTTTATTTATTGAGATCTTTACTAAATCAAATTAATAATTATCAAAAAATTATGTAAGATGAATATATACATATATATATATATATCTATATATCAAGATTATCTATTCAGATTGTTTAAAGAATATCCAAAAGGTGATAGTAAAGTTTGAGTTTATTCAAGTTATACACATTTTTCTGATAACATGCATAGCATTAAGTATATGGTTGTTGAAATTATCAAATAAATTGACTAAAACCATGTCAAATTAAATGTGTACAACTGCCTTTTATGATAGTCTAATTAAAATATCTTTTAGATTTAACTTGATGAAACTTGATGATTATTAACAATCATGATTTTATGTTTAAATACCGTATTGAATTTTCAATTTGTTTAGAGATCAAATTGAAAAATAGGATAATTAGTACTACAAGTTGGGTTCGGTCCCTAGCTCTATAACTTTGAAAGACGGTATGAGACTTCACACAAAACAAATATATATTTAGACACACATTCATACAAATCATATCATTCTAATCAGATGAAAAACCATACAAGTCTTCATATAAAACAAATATTTATTTAGGCATATTTTCTTACAAATCAAATTAATTATGAATTTACAAATAATATATATTTAACCAAAGCTTCGTTCAAATCAATCATTCTTATCGTATAAAAAACCATACGAGTCTGCATACAAAACAAATACATATTTAGACATACTTTCATATAAGTCAAATTAATTATGAATTTACATATGCTTTCGCTTTTAAAATTATTATTTTTTCCATATAATATTTTGATTGTATGGAAATCAATATCACATTCTTATCATATTTTGAATTTAGTTATTTTTTAATAATTTTAAAATACAAATAATTTCAAAATTATTCATAATTTTTTCTCCCAAAATACAGATAAATTTTGGTTGCTTCAGTCAAGTTCTAGTTAAATAATAGTTCATCAACAAGATTATATTTCCACACAGCTCAAAGATCTCCACTTGCATATGCGTTGTATGTCTAGTCTTTCTGGGCATTTATACTTCATATAGTATGGTTCATTTTTCAATAGACTTTTTCATTGTTATCTTATGGCGAACCATTAGATTTGTTATTTGCTAACCTTTATTGACGAAGATGATAAAATTTATAAAATATTTGACATACCATTATAAAATAGAAAAAAATCAATCAATTAATAAGTGCTTGTAAATATTTAAAAATTCACTCAATTAATAAGACTTCATAAATTAATGAATACATATATATATATATATATATATCAAGATTATTATATCACTAACAATTTTTTAAGGAATACCCAAAATGTGATGTAAAATTTGAGCTTATTCACATAATACATATTATTTTATGACACGCCTACCCAAGTAAAACATTGTTCGAATTAACTAACAAGTTACTCTAATTCAATTCAAATTCAATATGCATAGTTGTCTTATGCTGGCCTAATTAAAATGATTATCTAAGATTGAAATTAATGTAACTTAATGAATATTAATAATCATGAGTTTTTATTTGTAAATAATGATCCTTACATCATAAATCAATCTCACGCTCTTTATTTACACTTCCATGTTTTGATCATATGCTCTTCCATACGAGTCTTCATTCAAAACAAATATAGATTAAGGCATACATCTGTACAAATCAAATCATTATGGATAAATTAGTTATTTACTAATAATAATAATATTGTTTAATAAATAAGAGGATATTATATATTGTTTAAAGAAAAGAAAAAGCATATTAAAATTTAAAAATCGATTTTAACTTGACACTTCTCTTTATATATATATATATATATATATTGGTACATGTCTTTCTTATATATTATATAATGAAAAAACAAAAAAACATATACAAATTTAAAAAGCTATTTTAACTAATGCTTTTATATATATATATATAAGATAAAATAGATTGCAATCAAAATATTCTTCATACATTAGATTAATTTGTTTATTGAAAAAATACATATAACAAATTTTTTATGTATTAGATTGTTAAAGAGTACAAATATTGAGAAATATTCTAAATTAACATACAATAATAATCAACATAAAATAAAAATTACTCAATTAATTAATATATATCCAAAATTTATGAATGATTTTTTGTATATTCAAGAGATGATAAATTATATAAAATATTTGACATGCCATAATAAAAATAGAAAAAAACTCAATCACCTAATAAGCTTCATAAATCTTTGTTATGTTTAATATTCTTTATATATAGATGTATTACTAGCTCATAGATGAACATGATATATTTTGTGAAATATATATCATTCCATATAATTAAAAAAAAAATGGATAAAGTAAATAAATTAATGTTTTCGTATGAATTACATATCATAATCTTAATTTATTTAGATCTTTACTAAATCAATTAATAATTATCTAAAAAATATATGTTCAAATTGTTTAAAGAATATCAAAACATTGATAGTAAAGTTTATTCAAGTAAAACATATTATTCTTATAACATGCATAACATTAAATAGATGGTTGTTAAAACTATCAAATAAACTGGGTAAAACCAAGTCAAATTAAATGTGTAAAGTTATCTTTTATGATAGTCTAATTAAAATATCTCTAAAGATTTAATTAAATGAAAATAAATGATTATTAATAATCATGATTTTATGTGTTAATACCGTATGGAATTTTCACTTTGTTTAGAGATCAAATTGAAAAATAGGAAACTTATTACTATATGTTGGGTTCAGTCCTAGGATATATAACTTTGAAAGGTAGTATGAGACTCCATACAAAACAAATATATATTTAGACACACATTCATACAAATCAAATCATTATAATCGTATGAAAGGCAAAAGAAGTCCTCATATAAAACAAATATTTATTTAAGCATACTTTCATACAAATAAAATCAATTATAAATTTACAAAAAAATATATATTTAACCAAAACTCATATAAATCAATCATTCTTATTATATAAAAAACCATACGAGTCTTCACACAAAACAAATAAATATTTAGACTTACTTTCATACAATTTAAATCTATTATGAATTTACATATGCTTTTACTTTTAAAATTTTTAGTTTTTTCGTATTATAATTTGATCGTATGGAAATCCATATCATGTTCTTATCATATTTTGATTTTAGTTATTTTTTAATAATTTTAAAATACAAATAATTTCAAAATTCTTCATAATTTCTTCTCCCAAAATTCAGACAAATTTTGTTTGCTTGAGTCGACTTCTAGTTAAATAAATAGTTCATCAAAAGTGTATATTTCCACACAGCTCAATGACTCCACTTGCATGTGTGTTGTATGTCTAGTCTTTCAGGTATTTCTACTCCATATAATATTTTTTAATTTTAAATAGACTTTTTCGTTGCTATCTTATAGTGGACCATTATATTTGTTATTTGCTAACCTTTGTTGACAAAGATGATAAAAAATATTAAAAAAATATATAAAATATTTGACATACCATAATAAAAATAGAAAAAAAATCAATCAATTAATAAGTGTTGTAAGTATTTAAAGACTCACTCAATTAATAAGCCTACGTAAATTAATTAATGTTTTAGTTCAAATTATATATATTGATCTTGATTTATTTAGATCTTTACTAAATCAAATAATATTATGTATAATGAATATATATATATATAATATATATATATTTATATATCAAGATTATATTATCACTAACAATTGTTTAAGGAATACCCAAAATATGATGTAAAGTTTGAGCATATTCATGTAATACATTTTTTTTTTATGACACGCCTAGCCCAAGTAAAACATTGTTGGAATTATCTAACAAATTACTCTAATTCAATTAAAATTCAATATGTATAGTTGTCTTATGCTGGCCTAATTAAAATGATCATCTAAGATAGAAATTAATGTAACTTAATGAATATTATAATCATGAGTTTTTATTTGTAAATAATGATCCCTACGTCATAACTCAATTTCAAGATCTTATTTACACTTCTATGTTCTAATCATGTGTTCTTCCATATGAGTATTCATAAAAAACAAATATAGATTTAGGCATACATCTATACAAATCGAATCATTATGGATGAATTAGTTATTTGCTAATAATAATAGTGTTGTTTACTAATTAAAAGGATATTATATATTATTTAAAAAAAAGAAAAAGCATATCCAAATTTAGAAATCTATTTTAACTTTACACTTCTCTTTATATATATATATATATATAGGTACATATCTTTTTTATATATTATATAATAAAAAAGAACAAAGCATATACACATTTAAAAAACTATTTTAACTAACACTTATATATATATATATATATATACATATACCAGTGGTGCAAAAGTAGAAATCAGTAGTCGGGCGCTTTCCGACTGCCTAGCACCTAGGTAGACTAAGTGCCGCCTAGGCGCCGACTAGGCGGACCGAATTATTTATTTATTTATTTATTTTTCCATCAACCCCATATAGCTAATATATGATAAATATAACATAATTTATGAGTTCCAACTACAAAAGTCACAAACATTAAATTAAGGTTAAACACATTGTCAAGTTCATGAATCATGAGATTCATTATTGATACTAGAGCCTTGAGAAGGCATTTCAGACAACAAATGTTGATCGTCTCCGTAATCTTCCAACACACGGTCATCATCGGACTCAAACTCAATCTGAACGTCTATTTCCTCATCATCAGAGGAGAACTCATCATCATCAAGTTCTCTAACACTTCTTTATGGCATTAATAAGTCATTTGCTTCCATATCACTATCCGCTTCCAAAGTCACTCTCGAGATTGGGTCTCCATTTGCTTTTACAAAACTATTATCATTTAATGCAATCCTATCAAAAATCCATTCTTGGACATAAGTTGCATCATCATGTGCTAGTAACACTTCCGAATCCCTCACTTTTAGCTTAATTTTCTTGTTCATCAATTTTGTATTGAATCAAACATACACAAGAGTGTTTAATCGTTGTGCTCGAAACTTATTTCTTTTCTTCGTGTGTATCTATAAAATAAAAAGTAAGTTACATAATATAATGACTATATGTAATTAGATTTTAACTAAACATTTAATATGATAATATGTATTAAATTTTACTAACCCCTTCAAATGTACTCCGATTTCTCTCACACCCCGAAGAACTAGTAGTAAAGAGAGGATTCTCATAGCAAGCCTTTTCAAGTTCGGAGTTATTGAACCATAACTCGACCACCAATTTACTACATGAAGCCATGAAGGAAATAATACCAAAATAATAATTATATTAGTTTAGTTGCTCAAATTTTAAAAGTTTAAAACTTTATAGTATAAAGTTACCTTGATCAAACTTTTTGATGGTTATATTTTTCATGCATGCAATGATTGCCACTTCTTTTCCGAAAAGACTCTCCTTGTTCTTGTACTTTTGTAGCTCCCAGGAATCATAACAAGGTTCCTAGGAAACATAACATCCAAACAATAAATAACCCCAATTGCGACATCATGATCTAAGTGAAGGAGGGGATATTTGTAATGATAGAAAGGATTCAAGAGGTAAGCCATAAAATGAAGTGGACTAGTGAGCCTATCTTTCATCTTTGCATCAATAATTTCAATGATAGTCTTGTAGTTCTTATCAATGTTGTTTAGGGCAATTTTAACCTCCTCCTTTGCCTGGATAAGTTCACCGTATACAAATCCCATAGAGGGTTTTTTATCACCATCAAAAATCTGAAGTACCCTCACTAACGGCCCCAAAACCTTCAAACACATGGAAATGCCATTTCCAAAACCCATACTCAACACCGTGGTGTATGCATCTTTTCCTTGGACAACCTTTGAAAATTTACATTGTTCCCATTCAATGCTCGTAAACATTGTCCTGAATTGGACCCTTTTCAGAGATATGCTTTGTAAAGATAGAAACGCCGATGCAAATCTAGTCACTCCCGATCTCACTATGTCCCTCCTTTTTGTGTGTGTCCTCATCATAGCTAAGGTTTTGTTATGTGCGTTGATGAAGATAGTCAATGTCTTTGCGTGATCAATCATTTTCTTGAAATTTGGCAAATATGCAATGTTTTCAAGGATAAGGTTCATTGAATGGGAAGCACATGAGGTCCAAAGTAATCGAGGCTGACTCTCTTTCAACAACTTTACAACTACCATATTGTTTGAGGCATTATCAGTTACTATTTGAACAACATTTTCGACACCAACCTATTTTTCATAATAAGAAAATGAAGAAGATTTCATTAATGAATAATGAACAAGCACATCAATGCATTCAATTCCTACAAAAAATATTTAAAAATTAAATTACCAACCTCTTGAATGATGCTCCTTCTCTTCCTATCACTCTAAGCACTGGTCATAATCGAACAACCATTAACTTTCCTCTCCTCTTCATGTGGCTTTAGTGATTCTTTGGTTTTATCGACCTTTATTTATCAAAAATGTCTCACTAAGTTCATATCTTGTAGGTGGCCTACACCCTTTTCCATATTGACCTATAACCTCAAACATTTTCTTACAACTATCTAGCTCAAAAACGCTAAAAGGAAGACCCGCTTCATATACCCATCTACAAACAAACTCTTCCACCATATCAAGCTTATTTTTCCAAATTGCCTCTTTGATATTTTGGTCACGTATGTTTATTTTTTTGTCAGCCTCAAGTTTGATTTGAGTTGCACACTTATTCATAGGGCCAACAGAATTATGAGATTTAGACCCTATCGACTCTATCAACTCACCCTCTGCCCCATCATCATGAATAACCATGTTAACAATGTCACTATACAAATCAAATCATTATGGATGAATTAGTTATTTACTAATAATAATATTTTTTAATAATTAACAGAATATTATATATTGTTTAATAATTAAAAGGATATTATATATTGTTTAAAGAAAAGAAAAAGCATGTCCAAATTTAGAAATCTATTTTAACTTTGACAATTCTCTTTATATACATATATATATATATATATTGGTACATATCTTTTTTATATATTATATAATAAAAACCAAAAAAAGCATATACAAATTTAAAAAGCTATTTTAACATATACTTATATATATATATAATATAAAATATATTGCAATCAAAATATTCTTCATATATTAGAATCTTTTGTTTATTGAACAAAAGCGAAATAACAAAATTTTTATATATTAGATTATTAAAGAGTGCATATATTGAGAAATATTCCAAATTAACATACAATAATAATCACCACAAAATAAAAATTACTCAATTAATTATTATATATCCAAAATTTATGAATGATGATATATTTTTTTATATATTCAAGAGATAATAAATTATATAAAATATTTGACATACAATAATAAAAATAGAAAAAAACTCAATCAATTAATAAACTTCAAAAATCTTTATTATGTTTAATCTTCTTTATATATAGCCGTATTACTAGCACATAGATGAAGATGATATATTTTGTGAAATATATAACATTCCATATAATTAGAAAAAAGGATAAAGTAAATAAATTAATGTTTTAGTATGAATTGCATATCATAATCTTGATTTATTTAAATCTTTACTAAATCAATTAATAATTATCTAAAAATTATGTATGATGAATATATATATATATATATCAAGATTATATGTTCAGATTGTTTAAGGAATATCCAAAAGATTATAATAAAGTTTGAGTTTATTCAAGTTATAGACATTTTTCTGATAACATGCATAACATTAAGTAGATGCTTGTTGAAATTATTAAATAAATTGGGTAAAATCAAGTCAAATTAAATATGTACAGTTGTCTTTTATGATAGTCAACTTAAAATATCTCTTAAGATTTAACTGAATGAAACTTAAGATTTCACGTAATACATATTTTTTATGACACGTCTAGACCACGTAAAACATTGTTGAAATTATCTAACAAACTACTATAATTCAATCCAAATTCAATATGTATAGTTGTCTTATGCTGGCCTAAGTAAAATGATCATCTAAGATTGAAATTAATGTAACTAAATGAATATTAATAATCATGAGTTATTATTTGTAAATAATGGTCCCTATGTCATAACTCAATCTCAAGCTCTTTATTTACACTTCCATGTTCTAATCGTATGGTCTTCCATACGAGTCTTCATAAAAAACAAATATAGATTTCGGCTTACATCTATACATATCAAATAATTATGGATGATTTAGTTATTTACTAATAATAATAATATTATTTAATAATTAAAAAGATACTATATATTGTTTAAAAAAAGAAAAAGCATATCCAAATTTAGAAATCTATTTTAACTTGACACTTCTCTTTATATATATATATATATATATATATATATATATATATTGGTACATGTTTTTTTATATCTCATATAATAAAACAAAAAAAAAAGCATATCGAAATTTAAAAAGCTATTTTAAGTGATACTTTTATATATAAATATGTATATATATATATATTTATATAAGATTAAATAGATTGTAATCAAAATATTCTTCATATATTAGATTATTTTGTTTATTGAACAAAAATAAATAACAAATTTTTTATATATTAGATTATTAAAGAGTACATATATTGAGAAATATTCCAAATTAACATAAAATAATAATCACCACCAAATAAAAATTGATCAATTAATTAATATATATCCAAAATTTATGAATGATGATATTTTTTTATATATTCAAGAGACCATAAATTATATAAAATATTTGACATACCATATTAAAAATAGAAAATAACTCAATCAATTAATAAGCTTCCGTAAATCCTTATTATGTTTAATCTTCTTTATATATAGCCGTATTACTAGCTCATAGATGAAGATGATATATTTTTTGAAATATATAACCTTCCATATAATTAAAAAAAGGATAAAGTAAATAAATTAATGTTTTTGTATGAATTTGATATCATAATATTGATTTATTTCGATCTTTACTAAATCAATTAATAATTATCTAAAATTATGTGTAAAGAATATATATATATATATATATATAACAAGATTATCTGTTCATATTGTTTAAAGAATATTCAAAAGGTGATAGTAATGTTTGAGTTTATTTAAGTTATACACATTTTTCTGATAACATGCATAGGTTGGGCAGATGGTTGTTGAAATTATCAAATAAATTAGGTAAAATCAAGTCAAATTAAATGTGTACAGTTTTCTTTTATGATAGTCTATTTAAAATATCTCTTAATATTTAACTTAATGAAACTTAATGATTATTAGTAATCAAGATTTTATGTGTTAATACCGTATGAATTTTCAATTTGTTTAGAGATCAAATTGAAAAATAGAAAACTTATAACCATAAGTTGGGTTCAGTTCGAGGCTCTATGACTTCGAAAGATGGTATGAGACTTCATACAAAACAAATATACATTTAGACACACATTCATACAAATCAAACCATACAAGTCTTCATATAATACATATATTTATTTTGGGATACTTTCATACAAATCAAATCAATTATGAATTTACAAAAAATATATATTTAACCAAAGCTTCATACAAATCAATCATTCTTATCGTATAAAAAACTATACGAGTCTTCATACAAAACAAATACATATTTAGACATACTATCATACAAGTCAAATCAATTATGAATTTACATATGCTTTCATTTTTAAAATTATTACTTTTTCCATATTATGTTTTGATCATACAGAAATCCATATCATTTCCCTATCATATTTTCATTTTAGATATTTTTTACTAATTTTAAAATACAAATAATTTCAAAATTCTTCATAATTTCTTCTCCGAGAATACAGACAAATTTGGTTTGCTTCAGTCAACTTCTAGTGAATTAAATAGTTCATCAACAAGAGTATCTTTCCACATAGCTCAAAGATCTCCACTTGCATATGCATTGTATGTCTAGTCTTTCGGGCATTTCTACTTCATATAGTATGTTCCATTTTTCAATAGATATTTTCGTTGTTATCTTATGATGAACCACTAGATTTTTTATTTGCTGACATTTGTTGACGAAGATGATTAAATATATAAAATATATAACATACCATTATAAAAATAGAAAAAATAAATCGATCAATTAATAACTGTTTGTAAATATTTAAAACTCACTCAATTAATAAGCCTTCGTTAATTAATTAATGCTTTAGTACACATTATATATAATGATCTTGATTTATTTTGATCTTTACTAAATCAATTAATAATAATCTAAAAATTATGTATAATGAATATATATATATATATTAATATTGTCTTATCACTAAACATTTGTTTAAGGAATACCCAAAATGTGATGTAAAGTTTGAGCTTATTCAACTAATACATATTTTTTTATGACACACCTAGCCTAAGTAAAACATTGTTGGAATTATCTAACATATTACTATAATTCCATTCAAATTCAATATGTATATTTGTCTTATGCTGGCCTAATTAAAATGATCATCTAAGATTGAAATTAATGTAAGTTAATGAATGTTAATAATCATGGGTTTTAATTTGTAAGTAATAATCCCTACATCATAACTCAATCTCAAACTCTTTATTTACACTTCCATGTTCTGATCGTATGGTCTTCCATACGAGTCTTCATACAAAACAAATATTGATTTAGTCATACATCTATACAAATCAAATTATTATGGATTTATTTTGTATTTACTAATAATAATAATATTTTTTAATAATTAAAGGGATATTGTACATTGTTTAAAAAAAACAAAAAGCATATCCAAATTTAGAAATCTATTTTAACTTGACACTTTTCTTCAAATATATATATATATATATATTGGTAAACGTCTTTTTTATATATTATATAATAAAAAAAGAAAAAATACATATACAAATTTAAAAAGCTATTTTAACTGATACTTTTATATATTTATATATACATATAAGATAAAATCGATTACAATCAAAATATTCTTTATATATTAGATTATTTTGTTTATTGAACAAAAACAAATAAGAATTTTTTTATATATTAGATTATTAAAGATTGCATATATTGAGAAATATTCCAAATTAACATACAATAATAATCACCACAAAATAAAAATTACTCAATTAATGTAGTAACCTGAATATTTCTATATGCGTAATCATGTTATGTGGAATGATTTATTTTATTCCAATGTAAGCCTATGGATTTAATTGTTTAAGAATGATTAATTATTCTTCTATGATTTGACTGCAAAGTATATGGAATTAATTGAATTATTATGTGCTTAAAGTAATTAAGTTGGAATTTGTTGTGGTCACATTTTATTAAGTTAAATGGGCTTAATAAAAATATTAATGAATTTCAAAGTCCATGAACTGAGGCACGGAGTCCAATATGATTACTATGCCCGTATATAAATATAGAATGGATGATTTCGTTACAGATTAATAGTCATAAAAAAAAAAAATTAGGGTTTGAATTCTCCAGGGAGCCACCATCATTCATTCAAGATCCTTCTTCCTTACTTTCAACTTTCAGGTCCTTTATGGAAACAAATTCAAAAATCTTATTTATATATCTTGAAACTATATGAAATTTTCATATGTTGTTCCCTATTATGATTATGAGTCACAGTTAAAATGTCAAGTAGATTAAACATGAATTCCATTTTATGCAAATTTTCTACCACTTGCTATCCAGGTTTACAAATTCCAAGATTGATGATTGAAAAATTCAAAATATATTCTTACACAAATCCAAATCCCTTGATATTTTAATATTTCATCCATTCATATAATTTTAATTCACTTTTAAAATTTTAGGTCAATTGGGTATATATTATATTTTATATGAATTTTCTATTGCTCTAGATCCAAATTTAGAAACTGTTACAGTTCTGATTTGAGAATTCGTAATGCATAAAAAATATTTAATTTTCAATATTTTGTTTCTATTGGTGCTCTTCATCTTTTAAAAAAAATTCAAGTCGATCTAATTTATATTTTAGGAGTTATGATATTTTTCTTACGGTTAGGCAGGATTTACAACTTTAGTTATTTCGGTTTCAAAAATCCAAAATAACTAGTAAATCTTTTCACAAAGGCACAAAATTTTTATAGCATATTTTCACAGCATTCTAGTTTCTATAGTTGTGAATTATAAAATATTCATTCCTTACTGCGCCATAGGAATATACATTGAATCGTCATAAAATCTTCTTTTTAAGTCCGATTGGACTCAAATTAGTGGCAAAATGTCACAAATTTCATTATGTAAAATTCGTGTGGAGAAAATTAAAGTTTAAAATTTATTTACTATGCATTTACTTCGAGGTCAGAATGTGTTCACGTTTAATAGAAGCTCATTTTCACAACCTTTATAAATATTAGTCTCCCCTTCCACTTCCTAACCTATTCTAAGTTAATTTGTACTGTTCCGGTCAATAGCATCTTAGTATTTTATAGATTAAGATTTTATTTAGTTAAGGGATTAATAGTGAATAATTCATCCCTATTGTAGGACCTCCGAAGAGCTCAGGTTAAGACCATACACATATACCATCCCTACTACTGTAAGAGAGGGTGATACTCTCACACTAATCGTGTGTAGTAGTTTGTTTAATTTCCCTCTAGAGAAATGTACATGTTTATATGGCAATGATTTATGATATGCATTGGTATTGTAAATGTTAAATGTGATATGATTTGCGGGTATGACCCGTACGAGATTCTGATTGAAAGATCACTCCGGGTAGCTCCCGCACTCATGATGCTCGAACGGGACAAAGCGGTCCCAAGAAAAATTGATGTGCTCTTATGTGTACTATAATAAATAAATAGTATACATATTACAAGGTTCATTATTTATGGTTATATGTGAAGTGCTTTAGTGTACAAGGTGCCTCTATGCGATGTAATTTGTTATGCTCTCATGTATATGTGCTTTTGTGGGTAAGAGAGTTAGCCCACATAGTGTTATCCAATACTCACCCCCTCACCATTTCAGATAAGGAAGTCAAGGAGGAGTGAGCTACGCTGTAAAGCCGACCTATGGACTGTGCTGTTGCCATATTTAAAAGTTTAAAATTTCTCGTTCATTCCATAAATTTAAAAGAATTTTGTTGTGCTTTTGAATTGCTTTATTATTGGTATTCCAGTGGTTTGATGAACAAGTACATGATATTTCTGTTTTTTGTTTTTTAACAATGATTGAGAATTTTTCTTGTGATTGGTTATGAAAAAAAAAATTAAATCACGGTTTTAGAAAGCGAAGTAGTCGTAATATTCTGAAAGTAATTTTGGGATGTTAAAATTAATTAATATATATCCAAAATTGATGAATGATGACTTTTTTTATATATTCAAGAGACGATAAATTATATAAAATATTTGACATACCATAATAAAAATAGAAAAAAACTCAATAAAAAAAGGATAAAAAAAGGATAAAATAAATTAATTAATATTTTAGTATGAATTACATATCATAATCTTGATTTATTTAGATCTTTACTAAATCTATTAATAATTATCTAAAAACTAAGTATGATGAATATATATATATATATGTATATATATATATTTCAAGATTATCCAAAATGTGACAATAAAGTTTGAGTTTATTCAAGTTATACACATTTTGTTGATAACATGCATAGCATTAAGTAGATGGTTGTTGAAATTATCAAATAAATTAGGTAAAACCAAGTGAAATTAAATATGTACAATTGTCTTTTATGATAGTCTAATTAAAATATCTCTTAAGATTAAACTTAATGATGATTAATAATCATGATTTTATGTGTAAATACCGTATGGAATTTTCAAATTGTTTAGATATCAAATTAAAAAATAAGAAACTTATTACTATAAGTTGGGTTCAGTCCCAGGATCTATAACTTCAAAAGATGGTATGAGACTTTATACAAAACAAATATATATTTAGACACACAGTCATACAACTCAAATCTTTCTAATCGTATGAAAGACCATACAAGTCTTCATATAAAACGAATATTTATTTAGGCATACTTTCATACAAATCAAATCAATTATGAATTTACAAAAAATATATATTTAACCTAAGATTTATACAAATCAATCAGTCTTATTGTATAAAAAATCATATTTGTATTGATACAAAACAAATACATATTTAGACATATTATATTTTGATCGTATGGAAATCCATATCATGTTCTTATCATATTTTGATTTTAGATATCTTTTAATAATTTTAAAATACAAATAATTTCAAAATTCTTCCTAACTTCTTCTCTCAAAATACAGACATTTTTTGTTTAATTTAGTTAACTTATAGTCAAATAAATAGTTTATCAACACCGTATCTTTCCACACAGCTAAAAGATCTCCACTTGCATATGCGTTGTATGTCTAGTCTTTTGGGCATTTCTACTTCACATAGTATGTTTCATTTTTCAAAAGAATTTTTCATTGCTATCTTGTGGTGAACCATTAGATTTGTTATTTGCTAAAATTTGTTGATGAAGATGATAAAATATTTGACATACCATTAAAAAAAAAAAAAAAAAAAAAAAAAAAAAAAACTCAATCAATTAATAAGATTCGTAAATCTTAATTATATTTAATCTTCTTTATATATAGTTGTATTACAAGCTCATAGATGAATATTATATATTTTGTGAAATATATAACACTCCATATAATTAAAAAAAAAGGATAAAGTAAATAAATTAATTTTTACTATGAATTATCTTGATTTATTTAGATCTGTACTAAATCTATTAATAATTACAAATTTTGTTTGCTTCAGTCAACATCTAGTCAAGTAAATAGTTCATCAAAAAGAGTATCTATCCACACAACTCAAAGATCCCCACTTGCATATGCATTGTATGTCTAGTCTTTCTGGCATTTCCACTTCATATAGTATGTTTTATTTTCAATAGACTTTTTCGTTGCTACTTTATTGTGTACCATTAGATTTAATATTTGCTAACCTTTTTTGACGAAGATGATAAAATATATAAAATATTTCAAATACCATTATAAAAATAGAATATAAAAATCAATCAATTAATAAGTGTTTGTAAACATTTAAAAACTCACTCAATTAATAAGCCTTCGCAAATTAATTAATGTTTAGGTATAAATTATATATAATGATCTTGATTATGTATAATGAATATATATATGTATATCATGATTATCTTATCACTAACAATTGTTTAAGGAATACCCAAAATGTGATGTAATGTTTGACCTAATTCACGTAATACATATTTTTTTATAACATGCCTAGCCCATGTAAAACATTATTGGAATTATCTAACAAATTACTCTAACCCAATTTAAATTTAATATGTACAATTGTTAATGCTGGCCTAATTAAAATGATCATCTAAGATTGAAATTAATGTCACTTAATGAATGTTAATAATCATGGGTTTTTATTTGTAAATAATGATTCCTATGTCATGACTCAATCTCAAGCTCTTTATTTACACTTCCATGTTGTGATCGTATGGTCTTCCATATTCATAACAAATATAGATTTAGGCATACATATATACAAATCAAATCATTATGGATGACTTAATTACTTACTAATAATAATAATATTTTTTAATAATTAAAAGGATATTATATATTGTTTAAAAAAAAGAAAAAGCATATCCATGTATAGAATTCTATTTTAACATGAAACTTGTTTTTCTTTATATATATATATATATATATATATTGGTACATGTCTTTTATATATATTATATAATAATAATAAAAAGCATATACAAATTTAAAAAGCTATTTTAATAGTACTTTTATATATATAAGATAAAATATATTTTGTGAAATATATAACATTCCATATAATTAAAAAGAAAGGATAAAGTAAATAAATTAATGTTTTATTGTGAATTACATATCATAATCTTGAATTATTTAGATATTTAATAAATCAATTAATAATAATTTAAAAATTATGTACCATTAATATTTATATATATATATATATATATATATATCAAGACTATCTGTTTAGATTGTTAAAATATATCTAAAAGGTGATAGTAAAGTTTGCGTTTACTCAAGTTAGACACATTTTTCTTATAACATTCATAACATTAGTTATTATCTTGATTTTATGTGTAAATACCACATGTTTAGAGATCAAATTGAAAATAGTACACTTATTACTGTAAGTTAGGTTTAGTGCCAGGCTCCACAACTTCGAAAGATGACATGAGACTTCTTACAAATAAATATATATTTGCACACACATTTATACGAATCAAATCATTCTAATCATATGAGAGACTATACAAGTTTTCATATAAATCAAATATATATTTAGGCATTCTTTCATATAAATCAAATCAATTATGAATTTACAAAAAAAAATATTTAACCAGAGCTTCATACAAATCAATCTTTCTTATTGTATAAAAAACCATACGAGTCTTCATAAAAAATAAATACATATATAGACATATTTTCATATAAGTCAAATCAACTATGGATATTCATTGGCTTTTAAAAGTATTAGGTTTTCCAAATCAATTAATAAGTGTTTGTAAATATTTAAAAATTCACTCAATTAATAAGCCTTCGTAAATTAATTATTGTATAAAATATATACACTGATCTTGATTTATTTAGATCTTTACTAAATCAATTAATAACAATTTAAAAATTATGTATAATGAATATATATATATATATATATATATCAAGATTATCTTATCACTAACAATTGTTTAAGGAATACCCAAAATGTGATGTAAGTTTGTGCTTATTAACGTAATACATATTTTTTTTATGACACGCCTAGACCAAGTAAAACATTCTTGGAATTATCTAGCAAATTACTCTAATTCAATTCAAATTCAATATGTATAGATGTCTTATGATGGCCTAATTAATGTAACTTAATGAATATTAATAAACATGAGTTATTATTTGTAAATAATGATCCCTACGTCATAACTCAATCTCACGGTCTTTAATTACACTTCCATGTTCTGATCGTATGGTCTTCCATATGAGTCTCCATACGAAACAAATATAGATTTAGGCATATATCTATACAAATTAAATCATTATGGATGAATTAGTTATTTACTAGTAATAATATTATTGTTTAATAATTAAAAGGATATTATATATTGTTTAAAAAAAGAAAAAGCTTATCTAAATTTAGAAATCTATTTTAACTTGACACTTCTCTTTTTTTAATATATATATATATATATTGGCATATGTCTTTTTTAAATATTATATAATAAAAAATAAAAAAACATATACAAATTTAAAAAGCTAGTTTAATTGATACTCTTATATATATATATATATATATGATTAAATAGATTTTAATCAAAATATTCTTCATATATTAGATTATTTTGTTCATTGAACAAAAATAAATAACAAACTTTTTTATATTAGATTATCAAAGAGGGCGTACATTGATAAATATTCCAAATTAACATACAATAATAATCACCAAAAAATAAAAAATTACTCAATTAATTAATTCATAACCAAAATTTATGAATGATGATATTTGTTTTATATATTCATGAGACGATAGATTATATAAAATATTAGACATACCATAATAAAAATAGAAAAAATCCCAATCAATTAGTAAACTTCGTAAATCTTTATTATTTTTAATCTTCTTAATATATAGCCATATTGCTAGCTCATAGTTGAAGATGTTATATTTTATTAAATATAGAACATTCCATATAATTTAAAAAAAAAAAGATAAAGTAAATAAATTAATGTTTTAGTGTGAATTACATATCATAATCTTGATTTATTTAGATCTTTACTAAATCAATTAATAATTATCTTAAAATTATATATGTATAAATATTGAGATTATCTATTCAGATTGTTTAAAAAATATCCAAAAGGTGATAGTAAAGTTTGAGTTTATTCAAGTTATACACATTTTTATGATAACATGCATAGCATTAAGTAGGCAGTTGTTGAAATTATCAAATAAATTTGGTAAAACCAAGTCAAATTAAAGGTGTACAGTTGTATTTCATGATAGTCTAATTAAAATATCTCTTAAGATTTAACTTAATGAATCTTAATGAATATTAATAATTATGATTTTATGTGTAAATACCGTATCGAATTTTCAAATTGTTTAGAGATCAAATTGAAAAACAAGAAACTTATTAATATAAGTTGGGTTCAGTCCCAGGCTCTATAACTTCGAAAAAAGGTATAAGATTTCATACAAAAAAAATATATTTAGAGACATATTCATACAAATGAAATCATTATAATCGTATGAAAGACCATACAAGTCTCATATAAAAAAATATTTATTTAGGCATACTTTCATACAAATCAAATCAATTATGAATTTACAAAAAATATATATTTAGCCAAAGCTTCATACAAATCAATCATTCTTATCGTATAGAAAATCATACGAGTCTTCATAGAAAACAAATACATATTTAGACATACTTTCATACAAGTCAAATTAATTATAAATTTACATATGCTTTCGTTTTTAAAATTAGTAGTTTTTCCCATATTATATTTTGATCGTATGGAAATCCATATTATGTTCTTATTATATTTTGATTTTAGTTATTTTTTTAATAATTTTAAAATACAAATAATTTCCAAATTCTTCATAACTTCTTCTCTCAAAATACAGACAAATTTTGTTGAATTCGATCAACTTATAGTCAAATAAATAGTTCATCAACAAAAGTATCTTTCCACACTAAAAGATCTCCACTTGCATATGCGTTGTATGCCTAGTCTTTCGGACATTTCTACTTCATATAGTATGTTTCATTTTTTAATAGAATTTTTTATTGCTGTCCTATGGTGAACCATTATATTTGTTATTTGCTAACATTTGTTGACGAAGAAGATAAAATATTTGACATACCATAATTAAAAAAAAAAAAAACTCAATCAATTAATAAGATTCGTAAATCTTAATTATATTTAATCTTCTTTATATATAGTCGTATTACAAGCTCATAGATAAAGATGATATATTTTGTGAAATATATAACATTCCATATAATTAAAATAAAAGGATAAAGTAAATAAATTAATTTTTAGTATGAATTATCTTAATTTATTTTGATCATTACTAAATCAATTAATAATTATCCAAAAATTATGTATGATGAATATATGTATATATATCAAGATTATCTGTTCAGATTGTTTAAAGAATATCCAAAAGGTGAGAGTAAAGTTTGAGTTTATTCAACTTATACACATTTTTCTGATAACATACATACCATTAAATAGATGTATGTTGAAATTATCAAATAAATTTTGTAAAACCAAGTCAAATTAAATGTGTATAGTTGTCTTTTGTGATAGTCTTATTAAAATCTCCCTTAAGATTTAACTTAATGAAACTTAATGATTTTTTATAATCATGATTTTATGTATAAATACCGTATGAAATTTTCAATTTGTTTAGAGTTCAAATTGAAAAATAGAAAACTTATTACTATAAGTTGGCTTTAGTCCCAGGCTCTATAACTTTGAAAGACGGTATGAGACTTCATACAAAATAAATATATATTTAGACACACATTCATACAAATCAAATAATTCTAATTATATGGAAGACCATACAAGTTTTCATACTTTCATACAAGTCAAATTAATTATGAATTTACATATGCTTTTGCTTTTAAAATTATTAGTCTTCCATATTATATTTTGATCGTATGGAAATCCATATCTTGTTCTTATCATATTCTGATTTTAGTTATTTTTTAATAATTTTAAAATATAAATAATTTCAAAATTCTTCATAATTTCTTCTCCCAAAATACAAACAAATTTTGTTTGTTTCAGTCAACATCTAGTCATGTAAGTAGTTCATCAACAAGAGTATCTATCCACACAACTCAAAGATCCCCACTTGCATATGCATTGTATGTCTAGTCTTTCGGGCATTTCCACTGAATATAGTATGTTTCACTTTTCAATAGACTTTTTCATTGCTATCTTATGGTGTACCATTAGATTTAATATTTGTTAACCTTATTTGATGAAGATGATAAAATATAAAATATTTGACATACCATTATAAAAATAGAATAAAAAAATCAATCAATTAGTAAGTGTTTGTAAATATTTAAAAACTCACTCAATTTATAAGCCTTCGTAAATTAATTAATGTTTAGGTACAAATTACATATAATGATTTTGATTATGTATAATGAATATATATATGTACATCATGATTATCTTATCACTAACAATTGTTTAAGGAATACCCAAAATGTGATGTGATGTTTCAGCTGATTCACGTAATACATATTTTTTTATAACATGCCTAGCCCATGTAAAACATTGTTGGAATTATCTAACAAATTACTCTAACTTAATTAAAATTCAATATATATAATTGTCTTATGATGGCCTAATTAAAATGATCATCTAAGATAGAAATTAACGTAACATAATAAATGTTAATAATCATGGATTTTTATTTGTAAATAATGATTCCTACGTCATAACTCAATCTCAAGCTCTTTATTTACACTTCCACGTTCTGATCGTATGGTTTTCCATACGAGTCTTCATAACAAATATAGATTTAGGCATACATATATGCAAATCAAATCATTATGGATGACTTAATTATTTACTAATAATAATAATATTGTTTAATAATTAAAAGAATATTATATATTGTTTAAAAAAAAGAAAAAGCATATCCAAATATAGAATTCTATTTTAACATGAAACTTCTTTTTATTATATATATATATATATTGGTACATGTCTTTTTTATATATTGTATAATAAAAAAATAAAAAAAAGCATATACAAATTTAAAAAGCTATTTTAACTAATACTTTTATATATATAAGCTAAAATATATTTTGTGAAATATATAACATTCCATATAATAAAAAAAATGATAAAGTAAATAATTTAATGTTTTATTATGAATTACATATCATAATCTTGATTTCTTTAGATATTTACTAAATCAATTAATAATTATTCAAAAATTATGTATGATGAATATATATATATATATCAATACTATCTGTTAGATTGTTTAAAACATATCTAAAGGGTGATAGTAAAGTTTGCGTTTATTCAAGTTATACACATTTTTCTGATAACATTCATAGCATTAAGTAGATGGTTGCTGAAATTATCTTATAAATTTGGTAATACCAAGTTAAATTAAATGTGTACAGTTGTCTTTTATGATAGCCTAATTAAAATATCTCTTAAGATTTAATTTAGTGAAACTTAATGATTATTTATTAACTTGATTTTCTGTGTAAATACCGTATGTTTAGAGATCCAATTGAAAATAGTACACTTATTACTGTAAGTTAGGTTTAGTGCCAAGCTGCACAACTTATATATTTAAAAACTCACTCAATTAATAAGCCTTCGTAAGTTAATTAATGTTTAAGTACAAATTATATATAATTATCTTGATTTATTTAGATCTTTACTAAATCAATTAATAATAATCTAAAAATTATTTATAATGAATATATATATATATATATATATATATATATATCAAGATTATCTTATCACTAACAATTGTTTAAGGAATACCCAAAATGTGATGTAGAGTTTGAGCTTATTCACGTAATACATATTGTTTTTATAACACGCCTAGCCTAAGTAAAACATTGTTGGAATTATCTAACAAATTACTCTAACTTAATTAAAATTCAATATATATAATTGTCTTATACTCGCCTAATTAAAATGATCATCTAAGATTAAAATTAACGTAACTTAATGAATGTTAATAATCATGGATTTTTATTTGTAAATAATGATTCCTACATCATAACTCAATCTCAAGCTCTTTATTTACACTTCCACGTTCTGATCGTATGGTTTTCCATACGAGTCTTCATAAAAAATATAGATTTATGCATAAATATATATAAATCAAATCATTATGGATGACTTAATTATTTACTAATAATAATAATATTGTTTAATAATTAAAAGAATATTATATATTATTTAAAAAAAAGAAAAATCATATCCAAATATAGAATTCTATTTTAACACGAAACTTCTTTTTATTATATATATATATATATATTGGTACATGTCTTTTTTATATATTATATAGTAAAAAATTAAAAAAAGCATATGCAAATTTAAAAAGTTATTTTAACTAATACTTTTATATATATAAGCTAAAATATATTTTGTGAAATATATAACATTCCATAGAATTAAAAAAAAAATGATAAAGTAAATAAATTAATGTTTTATTATGAATTTCATATCGTAATCTTGATTTATTTAGATATTTACTAAATCAATTAATAGTAATTTAAAAATTATGTATGATGAATATATATATATATATATATATCCAGACTATCTGGTTAGATATGTTTTAGGTGATTGTAAAGTTTGTGTTTATTCAAGTTATACACATTTTCTGATAACATTAATAGCATTAAGTAGATGGTTGTCGAAATTATCTTATAAATTTGGTAATACGAAGTCAAATTAAATGTGTACAGTTGTGTGTTATGATAGCCTAATTAAATTATCTCTTAAGATTTAACTTAATGAAACTTAATGATTATTTATTATCTTTATTTTCTGTGTAAATACCATATGTTTAGAGATCCAATTGAAAATAGTACACTTATTACTGTAAGTTAGGTTTAGTGCCAGGCTCCACAACTTCGAAAGATGGCATGAGACTTCATACAAAACAAATATATATTTGCACACACATTTATACGAATCAAATCATTCTAATCATATGAAAGACTCTACAAGTCTTCATATAAATCAAATATTTATTTAGGCATACTTTCATACAAATCAAATCAATTATGAATTTACAAAAAAAAAAAAAAAAAATTTGCCAAAGTTTCATACAAATCAATCTTTCTTATCGTATAAAAAACCATAGGAGTCTTCATAAAAAAACAAATACATATTTAGACATACTTTATACAAGTCAAATCAACTATGCATATTCTTTGGCTTTTAAAAGTATTAGTTTTTCCATATTATATTTTAATCGTATGGAAATCCACAGCATGTTCTTATCATATTTTGATTTTAGTTATTTTTTAATAATTTTAAAATGCAAATAATTTTGAAATTCTTCATAATTTCTTCTCCCAAACTACAGACAAATTTTGTGTGCTTTAATCAACTTCTAGTCAAATAAATAGTTCATTAACAAGAGTATCTTTCCACATTGCTCAAAGATCTCCACTTGCATATGCGTTGTATGTCTACTCTTTCGGGCATTTTTATTTCATATAGATTGTTTCATTTTTCAATATACTTTTTCGTTGCTATCTTATGGTGAACCATTAGATTTCTTATTTGCTAACCTTTGTTGACGAAGATGACAAAATAAATAAAATATTCGACATAACATTATAAAAATAGAAAAAATAATCAATTAATAAGTGTTTGTAAATATTTAAAAACTCAATCAATTAATTAATGTTTAAGTACAAATTATATATAATTATCTTGATTTATTTAGATCTTTACTAAATCAGTTAATAATAATCTCAAAATTATTTATAATGAATATATATATATATATATCAAGATTATCTTATCACTAACAATTGTTTAAGGAATACCCAAAATGTGATGTAGAGTTTGAGCTTATTCACGTAATACATATCGTTTTTATAACACGCCTAGCCCAAGTAAAACATTGTTGGAATTATCTTTCAAATTACTCTAATTCAATTCAAATTCAATATGTATAGTTATCTTATGTTGGCCTAATTAAAATGATCATCTAAGATTGAAATTAATGTAATTTAATAAATATTAATAATCATTATTTTTTATTTGTAATTAATGATCCCTACGTTATAACTCGATTTCAAGCTCTTTTACGCTTCCATGTTCTGATCGTATGGTCTTCCATACGAGTCTTCATAGAAAACAAATGTAGATTTAGGCATACAACTATACATATTAAATCATTATGGATGAATTAGCTATTTACTAATAATAATTATATTCTTTAATAATTAAAACAATTATTATACATTGTTTAGAAAAAAGAAAAAAGTATATCCAAATTTAGAAATCTATTGTAAATTGACAATTCTTTTATATATATATATATATATGTTTGTACATGTCTTCTATATATTATATAATAAAAGAACAAAAAAAATATACAAATTTAAAAAGTTATTTTAAAAATACTTCATATATACATATATATATATATAAGATAAAATACATTGCAATTAAAATATTTTTTATATATTAGATTATTTTGTTTATTGAAGAAAAACAAATAATATTTTTTTATATATTAGACTATTAAAGAGTCCATATATTGAGAAATATTCCAAATTAAAATACAATAATAATCACCACATAATAAAAATTACCTAATTAATGTAGCAACCTGAATACTTCTATATACGTAATCATGTTATGTGGAACGATTTATTTTATTCCCATGCAAGCCTATATGATTTAATTCAATAAAAATGATTAATTATGCTTCTATGTTTTGAATGCAAAGTATATGGAATTAATTGAATTATTATGTCCTTAAGGTAATTAAGTTGGAATTTTTTGTGGTCACATTTTATTAAGTTAATTGGGCATAATAAAAATATTTATGAATTTTGAAGTCCATAAACTGAGGTCCGGAGCCCAATAGGATGACTAAGCCCGAATATAAATATAGAATGGATGGCTTAGTTACAGGATATAAATATAGAATGGATGGCTTAGTTACAGATTAACAATCATACAAAAAAAAAAAATTAAGGTCTGGATTCTCCAGGGAGCCGCCATCATTCTTTCAAAATCCTTCTTTCTTTCTTTCAACTTTCAGGTATTTTGTGGAAATAAATTCGAAAGTCTTATTTATATATCATGAAACTATATGAAATTTTAATATGTTGTTCCCTATTATGATTATGAGTCACGGTTAAAATTTCTTACAAATTAGACATGTATTCTATTTTATACACAATTTCTACCACTTGCTATCCAGGTTTACAAATTGTAGTGTTTATGATTGAAAAATTGAAACTATATTCTTATACATATCCAAATCTCTTGAAATTTGAATATATCATCCATTTTAAGTTATGTTTAAAATATTAGGAAGTTTGGGTATCTATTTATTTTATATGAATTTTCTATTACTCTAGATCCAAATTTATAAACTATTACTGTTCTGATTTGAGAATTCAGGTTTGAAGTTTCCAAAAATATTAAACTTTTAATATGTTGTTCCTATAGGTGTTATTCATCTTTCAAAACAAATTTGGAAGTCGATCTAGTTTATATTTTAGGAGTTATGATATTTTTCCTACGGTTGGGCAGAATTTACAGCTTTAGTTATTTCTGTTTCAAAAATCCAAAATAACTAGTAAATCGTCTAAAAAATGGCATGAACTTTTTATAGCATACTTTCATAGAATTTTAGTTTCTACAGTTAAAAATTCAGCTAGTTCCTTCATATAGTTTTCTAATTATAAAATATCCATTCCTTACGAAGCTGTAGAAATATACATCGAATCGTCATAAAATCTTCGTTTTAATACGATTGGACTCAAATCAGTGGCAAAATGTCACAAATTTCATTATTAATAATTGATTTTGAGAAAATTGAAGTTTCAAATTTATTTACTGTGCACATAATTCGAGGTAAGAATGTGTTTACGTTTAATAGAAGCTCGTTTTCTCAACCTTTATAAATATTAGTCCCTGCTCCCACTTCCTAACCTGTTTTAAGTCCATTTGTATAGTTTCGGTAAATAGAATCTTAGTATTTTATAGATTAAGATTTTATTTAGTTAAGGGGTTAATAGTGAATAATTCATCCCTATTGTAGGAGCTCTGGAGACCTCGGGTTTAGGATCATACATAATTGCAGATACCATCCCAACTACTATAAGAGGTGGGTGATACTCTCACACTAATTGTGTGTTGTGGTTTGTTTAATTAACCTCTAGAGAAATGTACATGTTTATATGGCAATGATTTATGATGTGCGTTGGTATTGTGAATAGTAAATGTGACATGATGATGGTTTGATGACATGATTCTATGAAGAGAATGTTTGACATACATATGTGATGTCTTATTTACAAGATTTGCGGTAAAGTCATACAATTTGTAAGATATACGGATAATACCACACATAGATATCGCTAAGATTTACGGGTATGACCCATACAAGATTCTGATTGAAAGATCACTTCGGGTAGCTCCCAAACTCATGATGCTCGAGAGGGACAAAGCGGTCCCAAGCAACATTGATGTGCTCTTATGTGTACTATAATAAGTATATGGTATACATATTACAAGGTTCATGATTTATGATTATATGTGAAGTGCTTTAATGTACAAAGTGCCACTATGCGACGTAAATTGTTATGCTCTCATGTATATATGCTCTTGTGGGTACAAGTTAGCCCACGGAGTGTTATCCAACACTCACCCCCTCATCAGTTCAGGTAAGAAGTCAAGGAGGAGTGAGCTACGCTGTGAAGCCGGTCTGTGGACTGTGCTATTGCCACATTCAAAAGTTTAAAATTTCTCGTTCATTTAATAAATTTAAAAGAATTTTGTTTTTCTTTTAAATTGCTTTATTATTGATTTTGCAGTGGTTTGATGAACAAGTACATGATATTTCTATTTTTGGTTTCTTAACAATAATTCAAAATTTTTCTAGTGATTGGTTTTGAAAAAAAAAAATATTTTGAAAGTAATTTTTGAATGTTAAAATTAATTAATATATATTCCAAAATTTATTGGTGATGATATTTTTTTTATATATATTCAAGAGACGATAAATTATATAAAACATTTGACATACGATAATGAGAGTAGAAAAAAATTGAATCAAATAATAAGCTTCTTAAATCTTTATTATGTTTAATCTTCTTTATATATAGCCGTATTACTAGATCATAGATGAAGATGATATATTTTGTGAAATATATAACATTCCATATAATAAAAAAAAAGGATAAATTAAATAAACTAATGTTTTAATATGAATTACATATCATAATCTTGATTTATTTAGATCTTTCCTAAATCAATTAATAATTATCTAAATATTATGTATGTTGAATATATAAATATATATCAAGATTATCTATTCGGATTGTTTAAAGCATATCTAAAAGGTGATTGTAAAGTTTGAGTTTATTCAAGTTATACACATTTTTCTAATAACTTGCATAGCATTAAGTAGATGGTTGTTGAAATTATCAAATAAATTGGGTAAAACCAAGTCAAATTAAATGTGTATAGTTTTCTTTTATGATAATCTAACTAAAATATCTCTTAATATTTAACTTAATGAAACTTAATGATTATTAATAATCATGATTTTATGCATAAATATTGTATGGAATTTTCAATTTTTTTAGTGATTAAACTGAATGATAGGAAACTTATTACTATAAGTTAGGTTCAGTCCCAGGCTTTATAACTTCAAAAGACGGTATGAGACTTCATACAAAACAAATATATATTTAGACACACATTCATACAAATCAAATCATTCTAATCAAGAAAGACCATACAAGTCTTCATATAAAAAAAATATTTATTTAGGCATACTTTCATACAAATCAAATCAATTATGAATTTACTAAAACTATATATTTAACCAAAGCTTCATTCAAATCAATCATTCTTATCGCAAAAAAAACCATACGTGTCTTCATAGAAAACAAATACATATTTATACATAATTTCATATAAGTCAAATCAATTATGAATTTACATATGCTTTCACTTTTACAATTATCAGTTTTCCAAATGATAGTTTGATCGTATGGAAATCCATATCATGTTTTTATAGTAGTTTGAATTTAGTTTTTTTAATAAATTTAAAATACAAATAATTTCAAAATTCTTCATAATTTCTTCTCCCAAATTATGGACAAATTTTATTTGCTTCAGTCAATTTCTAACCAAATAAATAATTCATCGACAAGAGCATCTTTTGACACAACTCAAAGATCTCCACTTGCATATGAATTGTGTGTCTAGTCTTTCGAAAATTTCTACTTTATATAGTATGTTTCATTTTTCAATAGACTTTTTCGTTGTTATCTTATGGTGAAACATTAGATTTGTTATTTGCTAACCTCCATTGACGAAGATGATAAAATATATAAAATATTTGACATGCCATTACAAAAATAGAAAAAACAAATCACTCAATTAATAAATGTTAGTAAATATTAAAAAAACTCACTCAATTAATAAGCCTACGTAAATTAATTAATGTTTTAGTACAAATTATATGTAATGATCTTGATTTATTTAGATCTTTACTAAATCAATTAATAATAATCTAAAAAATTTGTATAATGAATATATATATATATATGTATATCAAGATTATCTTATCACTAACAATTGTTTAAGGAATACCGAAAATGTTATGTGAAGTTTGAGGTTATTCTATAATACTTATTTTTTTTAGTACACGCCTTGCCCAAGTATAGTTGTCTTATGTCGTCCAAATTAAAATGATCATCTACGATTGAAATTAATATAACTTAATGAATATGAATAACCATAAGTTTTTATTTGTCATAACTCAATCTCAAGCTCTTTATTTACACTTCCATGTTCTGATCATATGGTCTTACATACGAGTCTTCAAACAAATCAAATATAGATTCATACATACATCTATACAAATCAAATCATTATGGATGAATTAGTTATTTACTACTAATAATAATATTGTTTAATAATTAAAAAGATATTATATATTGTTTAAAAAAAAGAAAAAGCATATTCAAATTTAGAAATCTATTTTAACTTGATAGTTCTCTTTATTTATATATATATATATATATATATATATATTGGTAGTTGTCTTTTTAATATATTATATAATAAAAAAATAAAAAACCATATACAAATTTAGAAAAGCTATTTTAACTAATACTTATAGATATATATAAGATACAATAATTGCAATGAAAATATTCTTTATATATTAGATTATTTTGTTTATTTAACAAAAACAGATTATAAATTTTTTATATATTAGATTATTAAAGAGTGTAGATATTGAGAAATATTCCAAATTAACAAACAATAATAATCACTACAAAATAAAAATTACTCAATTAATTAATATATATTTAAAATTTATGAATGATGATATTTTTATATATATTAAAGAGACGATAAATTATATAAAATATTTGTCATACCATAATAAAAATAGAAAAAAAGTCAATCAATTAATAAGCTTTGAAAATCCTTATTATATTTAATCTTGTTAGCCGTATTATTAGCTCATAGATAAAGATGATATATTTTATGAAATATATAACATTCCATATAATTAAAAAAAAAAGATAAAGTAAATAAATTAATGTTTTAGTATGAATTACATATCATAATCTAGATTTATTTATATCTTTACTAAATCAACTAAATGATGAATATATATAGATATATATATATATATCAAGATTATCTATTCAGATTGTTTAAAGAATATCCAAAAGGTGATAGTAACGTTTGAGTTTATTCAAGTTATACACATTTTTCTAATAACATGCATAGCATTAAGTAGATGGTAGTTGAATTATGAAATAAATTAGGTAAAACCAAATAAAATTAAATGTGTACAGTTGTCTTTTATGATAGTCTAATTAAAATATCTCTTAAAATTTAACTCAATTAAAATTATTGATTAATAATAATTATGATATTATGTGTAAATACCGTATGGAATTTTCAATTTGTCTAGAGATCAAATTGAAAAATAGGAAACTTATTACTATAAGTTGGGTTCTGTCACAGGCTCTATAACTTTGAAAGATGCCATGAGACATCATAAAAAATAAATATATATATATACACACATTCATACAAATAAAATTATTCTAATTGTATGAAAGACCGTACAAGTCTTCATATAAAACAAATATTTATTTAGGCATACTTTCATACAAATCAAATCAATTATGAATTTACAAAAAGATTTATATTTAACCAAAGCTTAATACAAATCAATCATTTTTATCGTATAAGAAATCATATGAGTCTTCAAACAAAACAAATACATATTTAGACAAACTTTCATACAACTTAAATCAATTGTGAATTTACATATGCTTTCACATTTAAAATTATTAGTGTTTCCATATTATATTTTGATCTTATGAAAATTCATATCATATTTTGATTTTAGTTATATTTTAATAATTTTATAATATAAATAATTTCAAAATTGTTCATAATTTCTTCTTCCAAAATATAGACAAATTTTGTTAGCTTCAGTCAACTTCTAGTCAAATAAATAGTTCATCAACAAGAGTATCTTTCAACATAGCTGAAGGATCTCCACTTGTATATGCATTGTATGTCCAGCCTTCCGGGCATTTCTATTTCATATAGTATGTTCCATTTTTCAGTAGACTTTTTCGTTGCTAGGTAATGGTGAGCCAATATATTTGTTATTTTCTAACCTTTGTTGACGAAAGATGATAAAATATATAAAATATTTGACATACCATTATAAAAATTAAAAAAAATCCATCAATTAATAAGTGTTTGAAAATATTTAAAAACTCATTCCATTAATAAGCCTTCGTAAATTAATTAATATTTTAGTACAAATTATATATAATGATCTTGATTTAATTAGATCTTTACTAAATCAATTAATAATAATCTAAAAATTATGTATAATGATATATATATATCAAGATTATCTTATCACTAACAATTGTTTAAGAAATACCCAAAATGTGATGTAAAGTTTGAGCTTATTCACGTAATACATATTTTTTTATGACATGCCTAGACCAAGTAAAACATTGTTGGAATTATCTAATAAATTACTCTAATTCAATTCAAATTCAATATGTATAGTTACCTTATTTTGGCCTAATTAACATGATCATCTAAAATTGAAATTAATGTAACTAAATGAATATTAATAATCATTAGTTTTTATTTGTAAATAATGATCCCTACGTCATAAGTCAATCTCAAGCTCTTTATTTACACTTCCATGTTCTGATCATATCGTCTTCCATATGAGGCATCATAAAAAACAAATATATATTTATGCATACATCTATACAAATTAAATCATTATGGGTGAATTCGTTATTTACTAATGATAATAATATTGTTTATTAATTAAAAGGATATTATAAATTTTTAAAAAAAAGAAAAAGCTTATCCAAATTTAGAAATCTATTTTAACTTGACACTTCTCTTTGTATATAGATATGTATATATATATATATATATATATATATATTGGTATATGTAATTTTTATATATTATATAATAAAATACAAAAAATGCATATACATATTTAAAAATCTATTTTAACTAATTCTTTTATATATATATAAGATAAAATAGACTGCAATCAAAATATTCTTCATATATTAGATTATTTTGTATACTGAACAAAAACAAATAAAAAATATTTTGTTTATTAGATTATTAAAGAGTGCATATATGTAGAAATCTTCCAAATTAACATACAATAATAATCACCACAAAATAAAAGTTACTCAATTAATTAATGTATATCCAAACTTTATGAATGATTATATATTTTATATATTCAAGAGACAATAAATTATATAAAATATTTGACATACAATAATAAAAATAGAAACATCTCAATTAATTAATAAGCTTCGTAAATCTTTTTTATGTTTAATCTTATTTATATATAGCTATATTACTAGCTCGTAGATGAAGATGATATATTTTATGAAATATATAATATTCCTATAATTTAAAAAACGGACAAAGTAAATAAATTAACGTTTTAGTATGAATTACATATCATAATCTTGATTTATTTAGATCTTTTACTAAATCAATTAATAACTATCTAAAAATTATGTATGACGAATATAAATATATATAAATATCAAGATTATCTATTCAGATTGTTTAAAGAATATCCAAAAGGTGATGGTAAATTTTGAGTTTGTTCAAGTTATACACATTTTTCTGATAACATGCATACCATTAAGTAGATGGTTGTTGAAATTATCAGATAAATTGGGTAAAACTAAGTCAAGTTAAATGTGTACAGTTGTCTTTTATAATAATCTAATTAAAATATCTCTTAAGACTTAACTTAATGGAACTTAATGATTATTAATAATCATGATTTTATGTGGAAATACTGATGGAATTTTCAATTTGTTTAGAGATCAAATTGAAAATAGAAAACTTATTACTATAAGTTGGATTTAGTCCTAGGCTCTATAACTTCGAAAGACGGTATGAGACTTCATATAAAATATATATATATTTAAAAACACTTTTTCCATACGGTATTTACACATAAAATCATTATTATTAATAATCATTAAGTTCCAGTAAGTTAAACCTTAAAAGATATTTTAATTAGACTATTATAAAAGACAACTGTACATATTTAATTTGACCTTGTTTTACCAAATTTATTTAATAATTTCAACAAACATCTACTTAATGCTATGCATGTTATCAGCAAAATGTGTATAACTTGAAGAAACTCAAACTTGACTATCACCTTTTGGATATTCTTTAAACAATCTGAACATATAATCTTGATATATATATATATATATTCATGATACATAAATTTTAGATACATATTAATTGATTTAGTAAAGATCTAAATAAATCAAGATTATGATATGTAATTCATACTAAAACATTAATTTATTTACTTTATCAATTTTTTTATTATATGAAATGTTATATATTTCAGAAAATGTACCATATTAATCAATGAGCTAGTAATACGACTATATATAAAGAAGATTAAACCTAATAAATATTTTTGAAACATATTAATTGATTGAGTTTTTTTCTATTTTTATTATGGTATGTCAAATATTTTATATAATTTATCGTCTCTTGAATATATATAAAAAAATATCACCATTCACAAAATTTTGGATATATATTAATTAATTATAACATCCAAAAATCACTTTCAGAATATTACGACTACTTCGCCTTCTAAAACCGCGATTTAAAAAACCAAAAATAGAAATATCATGTTCATGTTCATCAAACCACTGGAAAATCAATGTTAAAGCAATTCAACGGCAAAACAAAATTCTTTTAAATTTATGGAATGAACGAGAAATTTTAAACTTTTAAATGTGGCAACAACACAGTCCACAGGCCAGCTTCACAACGTAGCTCACTCTTCCTTGACTTCCTTACCTGAAATGGTGAGGGGATGAGTGTTGGATAACACTCCGTGGGCTAACTATTTTATCTACAAGAGCACATATACATGATAGCATAAAGATTTACATCGCTTAGAGGCACCTTGTACACTAAAGCACTTCACATATAACCATAAATCATGAACCTTGTAATATGTATACAATTTACTTATTATAATACACATAAGAGCACATCAATCTTGCTTGGGAACGCTTTGTCCCGCTCGAGCATCATGAGTTCGGAAGCTACCTGAAGTGATCTTTCGATTAGAATCTTGTACGGGTCATACTCGCGAATCTTAGCCATATTTATGTACAGTTTTATCCGTATATCTTACACATTGTGCAGCTTTACCGCAAATCTTGCAAATAAGTCATCACATATGTATGTCAAACATTCTCTTCATAGAATCATGTCATCAAACCATCATCATGTCACATTTAACATTCACAATACCAATGCATATCATAAATCATTGCTATAAAAACATGTACATTTCTCTAAAGGGTAATTAAACAAACCACAACACACAATTAGTGTGAGAGTATCACCCACCTCTTACAGTAGTTGGGATGGTATTTACAATTATGTATGGTCCTAAACCCGAGGTCTCCGGAGCTCCTACAATATGGATGAATTATTCACTATTAACCCCTTAACTAAATAAAATCTTAATCTATAAAATACTAAGATGCTATTGACCGGAACTATACAAATTGACTTAAAACAGTTTAGGAAGTGGGAACATGGACTAATATTTATAAAGGTTGTGAAAACGAGCTTCTATTAAACATAAACACATTCCGACCTTGAATTATGTGCATAGTAATTAAATTTGAAACTTCAATTTTCTCAACACCAATTATACATAATGAAAGTTTTGATATTTTGCCACTGATTTGAGTCCAATCGGACTTAAAATGAAGATTTTATGACGATTCGATTTATATTCCTACAGCGCATTAAGGAATGAATATTTTATAATTCACAAAATATATGGAAGAACAAAATGAATTTTTAACTGTAGAAACTAGAATTCAATGAAAGTATGTTTTTAAAATTTCGTGCCTTTTTAAGAAGATTTACTAGTTATTTTGGATTTTTGAAACCGTAATAACTAAAGCTGTAAATCCTACCCAACCGTAGGTAAAATATCATAACTCCTAAAATATAAACTAGATCAACTTGAATTTTGTTTTAAACATGAAAAACACCAATAAGAAGGATATATTAATAATTTAAGATTTTTGGATTACTTCAAACCTGTATTTCGAATTCTCAAATAAGAACCGTAACAATTTATAAATTTGGATCTAGAGTAATAGAAAATTTAGATAAAATAAAATAGTCACCCAATTGAATTAAAATTTTAAAACTAAATTATAATTATATGAATGGATGACATATTCAAATTTCAAGGGATTTGGATATGTATAAGCATATATTTTGAAATTTTCAATCATAAATGCTGGAATTTGTAAACCTGGATAGCAAGTGGTAGAAAATTCTTATAAAATAGAATATATGTTTAATATACTCTAGTTTTTAATCATGAATCATAATAATAATACGGAACAACACATTAAAATTTTATAGAGTTTCGAGATGTATAAATTAGACTTTCAAATTTGTTTCCATGAAGTACCTGAAAGTTGAAAGGAAGGAAGAAGGATCTTGAATGAATGATGGTGGTTCCCTGGAGAATCCAAACCCTAATTTTTTTTATGACTATTAATCTATAATTAAACAATCCATTCTATATTTATATCTAGGCTTAGTCATCCTATTGGGCTCCAGACCACAGTTTATGGTCTTTAAAATTCATGAATATTTTTATTAGGCCCATTTAACTTAATAAAATGTGACCACAACAAATTCCAACTTAACTACCTAAAACACATAATAATTCAATTAATTCATATACTTTGCATTCAAATCATAGAAGCATAATTAATCATTCTTAAACAATTAAATCACATAGGCTTGCATTGGAATAAAATAAATTATTCCACATAATATGATTACGCATATAGAAATATTCAGGTTACTACATTAATCGAGTAATTTTTATTTTGTTGTGATTATTATTGTATTTTAATTTAGAATATTTCTCAATATATGCACTCTCTAATAATCTAATATATAAAAAAATTATTATTTGTTTTTGTTCAATAAACAAAATAATGTAATATATGAAGAATATTTTGATTGCAATCTATTTTATCTTATATCTATATATATATATATAAGTATCAGTTAAAATAGCTTTTTAAATTTGTATATGCTTTTTTTTGTTTTTTTATTATATAATTTATAAAAAAGACATGTACCAATATATATATATATATATATAAATAAAGAGAATTGTCAAGTTAAAATAGATTTCTAAATTTCGATATGTTTTTTCATTTTTTTAAATAATATATAATATCCTTTTAACTATTAAACAATATTATTATTATTAGTAAATAATTAATTCACCCATAATGACTTGATTTATATAGATGTATGCCTAAATCTTTATATGTTTTGAATGAAGACTCGTATGGAAGACCATACGATCAGAACATGGAAGTGTAAATAAAGAGCTTGAAATTGAGTTAAGATGTAGGGATCATTATTTACAAATAAAAACTCATGATTATTAATATTCATTAAGTTACATTAATTTCAATCTTAGATGATCATTTTAATTAGGCCAGCATAAGACAACTATACAACATGAATTTGAATAGAATTAGACTAATTTGTTAGATAATTCCAACGATGTTTTACTTGGGCTAGGCGTGTCATAAAAAATATATATTACATGAATAAGGTCAAACTTTACATCACATTTTAGGAATTCCTTAAAAATTTGTTAGTGATAAGATAATCTTGATATATATATATATATATATATATATATATATATTTATTCATTATACATAATTTTTAGATTATTATTAATTGATTTAGTAAAGATCTAAATAAATCAAGATCATTATATATAAATTGTACTAAAACATTAATTAATATACGAAGGCTAATTAATTAAATGAGTATTTAAATATTTACAAAGCCTTATTAATTGATTGATATTTTTTTTGTAATAGTATGTAAAATATTTGATATATTTTATTATCTCGTCAACAAAGGTTAGCAAATAAAAAATCTAATGGTTCACCCTGAGATAGCTACGAAAAAGTCTATTGAAAAATGAAACATAGTATATGAAGTAGAAATACCCGAAAGACTAGACATACAACGCATATGCAAGTGGAGATCTTTGAGCTGTATGGAAGGATAAACTTGTTGATGAACTATTTATTTGACTAGACGTCGACTTAGGCAAACAAAATATGTCTGTATTTTGGGAAAAGAAATTATGAAGAATTTTGAAATTATTTGTATTTTAAAATTATTAAAAAATAACTAAAATCAAAATATGATAAGAACATGATATGGATTTCCATACGATCAAAATTTAATATGCAAAAATTTATAATTTTAAAAGCGAAAGAATATGTAAATTAATAATTGATTTAAACAATCTAAACAAATAATCTTGATATATATATATATATATATATATAAATCAATCATACATATTTTTTAGACAATTATTAATTCATTTAATAAAGATCTAAATAAATCAAGATTATGAAATGTAATTTATACTAAAACATTAATTTATGTACTTTATCCTTTTTTTTTATTATACGGAATGTTATATATTTCACAAAATATATCATCTTTATCTATGAGATACTAATACAACTATATATAAACAAGATTAAACATAATAAAGATTTACGAAGTTAACTAATTAATTGAGTTTTTTTCTATTTTTATTATGGTATGTCAAATATTTTATATAATTTATCGTCTCTTGAATATATCAAACAAATATCATCATTCATAAATTTTGAATATATCTTAATTAATTGAGAAATTTTTATATTGTGGTGATTATTGTTGTATGTTAATTTGGAATATTTCTCAATATATAAACTCTTTAATAATCTAATATACAAAAAAATTGTTATTTGTTTTTGTTCAGTAATCAAAATAATCTAATATATGAAGAATATTTTGATTGCAATCTATTTTAGGTTATATATATATACATACATATAAGTATCAGTTCAAATAATTTTTTAAATTTGTATATGTTTTTCTTGTTTATTTATTATATAATATATAAAAAATACATGTACCAATATATATATATAAAGAGAAGTGTCAAGTTAAAGTAGATTTCTAAATTTGGATATGTTTTTTCTTTTTTTTAAACAATATATAGTATCCTTTTAAATATTAAACAATATTATTATTATTATTAAATAGCTAATTCATCCATAATGATTTGATTTGTATAGATGTATGCCTAAATATTTATTTGTTTTGTGTGAAATCACGTATGGAAGACCATACGATCAGAACATGGAAGTGTAAATAAAGAGTTTGAGATTATGTTATGATGTAGGGATCATTATGTACAAATAATAACTCATGATTATTAATATTCATTAAGTTACACTAATTTCAATCTTAGATAATCATTTTAATTAGGCCAACATATGACAAATATACATATTGAATTTGAATTAAATTAGAGAAATTTGTGAGATAATTCCAACAATGTTTTACTTGGGCTAGGCATGTCATAAAAAAAATATGTATTACGTGTATGAGCTCAAAATTTGCATCACATTTTGGGTATTCCTTAAACAATTATTAGTGAAAAGATAATCTTGATATATATATATATATAAATATATATATATTTATATATTAATTATACTTAATTTTAAAATTAATATTAATTAATTTAGTAAATATCTAATTAAATCAAGATCATTTTATGTAACTTGTACTAAAAAATTAATTAATTTACGAAGGCTTATTGATTGAGTGACTTTTTTAATATTTACAAACACTTATTAATTGATATTATTGTTGATGAACTATTTATTTGACAATAAGTTGACTGAAGCAAACAAAATTTGTCTGTATTTGGGAGAAGAAATTATAAAGAATTTTGAAATTATTTGATTCTAAAATTATTAAAAAATAATTAAAATCAAAATATGATAAGAACATGATATGAATTTCCATACGATCAAAATATAATATGGAAAAATTAATATTTTAAAAGAGAAAGCATATATAAATTCATAATTGATTTGACTAGTATGAAAGAATGTCTGAATATGTATTTATTTTGTATGAAGACTCGAATGGTTTTTTATACGATAAGAATAATTGATTTGTATGAAGCTTTGATTGAATATATATTTTTTGTAAATTCATAATTGATTTGATTTGTATGAAAGTATGCCTAAATAAATATTTGTTTTATATGAAGACTTGTATGGTCTTTCATACGATTAGAACGATATCATTTGTATGAATATGTGTCTAAATATATATTTATTTTGTAAGAAATCTTACCGTGTTTCGAAATTATAGAGCCTGGAACTGAACCCAACTTATAGTAACAAGTTTCCTATTTTTCAATTTGATCTATAAATAAATTAAAAATTCCATATGGTATTTACGCATAAAATCATGATTATTAAAAATCATCAAGTTTCATTAAGTTATATCTTAAGAGATATTTTAATTTGACAATTGTAAAGGACAATTGTACACATTTAATTTGACTTTCTTTTACCCAATTTATTTTATAATTTCAACAACCATCTACTTAATGCTATGCATGTTATCAAAAATATGTGTATAACTTGAATAAACTCAAACTTTACGAACACATTTTGGATATTCTTTAAACTATCTAAACATATAATCTTGATATATATATATATATATATATATCAATCATACTTATTTTTTAGATAATTATTAATTCATTTAATAAAGATCTAAATAAATCAAGATTATGCAATGTAATTTATACTAAAACATTAATTTATGTACTTTATCCTTTTTTTTTAATTATACGGAATGTTATATATTTCACAAAATATATCATCTTCATCTATGAGCTACTAATACAGCTATATATAAACAAGATTAAACATAATAAAGATTTACAAAGTTAACTAATTAATTGATTTTTTTCTATTGTTATTATGGTATGTCAAATATTTTATATAATTTATCGTCTCTTGAATATATCAAAAAAATATCATCATTCATAAATTTTGAATATATCTTAATTAATTGAGAAATTTTGATATTATGGTGATTATTATTGTATGTTAATTTGGAATATTTCTCAATATATGAACTCTTTAATAATCTAATATACAAAAAAATTGAGTTTGCTCGCCCATTCTCTCTTACTATTATCCCTCTGAAACTTCAAGTTTCCATTGTATAACCAAAAGCCTGCTCTCAAGTTGTCTTCATAATTTGTAAGTTATAAAATTTTATATTCTCTCATCTTCTACATTTCTTTTAATAATGTCTTGAGAATTTTTTGCTCAAATTTTTATTATTTTAAGGACTTACAAAGCATGTTATAATATGGTATTCAGAATCAATCAAGAAGATCCAAGAGATCATTTTAATGATTTTAGAATTCTAGATTTAATTAATCTTTCTTTTGAAGAATTAATAAGATATCAAACTCTGAATAAACTTTATCATATTCCAATTCCAACATATTTAAGACAACAGAGAACTTGTGATAAATTTCCAGGATGCTCAAGGAAGTGATTAATATGCCCTAAAGGCCAATTTTGCTCCCGCTCCCCTTTTGGTATCAGAGCCAATGGTAGAGAAGAAGACATACTATTTGATTTACATATAAGATTCTTAGTTCAAATGACATTAGAAAAATTTATTGATATGTATCTCAAATTTGTATGCAATATGCTTGTAAGCATACTACGTTGGTAAACGTAAGACGGTTGGTAAGCCCAGAAGAAAAGGGTGTTCCACGCAGTGTTCCCGTAGCCTTACTTGTATAAAGGATACAGAAAAGAGAAACTATTAATAAATTTGATAATGGTAGTACAATTAAGAAACTTATTCAGATCAAATAGTAGACCTACTTCTAATACTGGTGGTTTAGGTACTAGCAGACAAGATCATATAATACAAAGCAATGAAAGACATATACCTATAGATTATTCAAACTGGACTATACCTCAAGAACAAATAGAAAATATTTATCAAATAGGATTAACAGATTTCAAAATGGCATTTTCAGTTAAAACACATGAAGAAACCCTATCAATACAAGAAGAATCTCAAAGTATAAAATTATTAAATATTAATACAATTCAAAAATATATTAAGAAAAATTATAATTATTTACATATAGGACTAGTTCAAGTAGCAGTCCAACCCCTTGTACATATAGGAATTGATCTGCCTATTTATTTAGCTCTTAGAGATAAAAGATTAATAAAATACAAAACTTCATTATTATCGATGATTCAAACAAATATATGCAATGGACCAATATATTTTAATTGTTATCCAAACTTTTCGGTAGATTTAACAGACCAAAGAATTTTAGACTCTTTAGTTTTAGATGTTCATGTTCAAAGAAAAGAATTTCATCCTTGCAAAAACTTTGCAATAATATATAGAGTTTATTTTAGATTATTATCATCACAATTAAATCCAAAGTTGAAAATGTTACCTACATCAAAAGATGAAACAATATTATTACAAGTAGATGCAGAAAATCCTACTGTTTTTACTCCAAAACGATTAAAATGGAATGAAATAACAATTCCAGATCAATTTATAATAGAAAACCAACAAATTCCTAGAAATATTGAAAGAAGAGAAATAGAAGATATAATAGAGGATTCAAATGGAAAAATTAGATTACAGTTTAGCTCCTTTAGAGATAAACCAAGTACCTCAAAAGCAGGAATGAGTAGAAAATCTACATCTAGTGTTGATTATAACCCTAGGTATAGATTTAAAACACCTATTCCAGAGCAAACACCTGATAATTCACAAATTTATTCTGCTCCTAATTCACCTACATATTCTAGCATAATGGTAATAAGTTCAGATAATCATGAAAATTCTTATAAGATTAATTGGAAAGAATTAAGAAGGAAATTTGAATTAGATCTATATAAAGATGAAAGAAAATGGCTCAAAGAATTAGAACAACCTATCAAGGATAAATTGAAAGAAGAATGGGAAAATTATATGTTAAATATAAAAATGGATATTTCATTATTCTCATTTTTAAATATGTATTTATCACAAATAGGAATAGACAAATGTTTTAGAAAACCAAGTATATTAGTTAATCATACTTTACATAAAAAATGGATATTAAAAGATGATTCAAATATTACTTCAGTGCATCCTCCAAAACAAAGCTTAAAATTACAAACTAGTAATGGAGAAGTTATACCAGATCCTTATAAAAAAGGAAGAATAGATAACGGACCAGTTACTAATAATGATATTCAGAAAATATTACAACAAAATAATTATTCTAATCAGATATTAAATACTATAGCAAATCAAGTAGATCATATGAATAATAATATAACAGAAAAAAGTTTAGATAGTAAGAATAAAGAAAAATTACCTAATAATGCTGAAAGACCATTTTTTAAAACAAATAGAGTTAATATAGATAAGAATGTAAGATTAAATAAAAATAGTGATGTCTTAGCAAAGATAGCAACAAAATTATCAGAACTAGATAATAATAAAATTAATGTTTTAGATAAAGAAATAGAATCTGAAACAAAAAATGAAGAAAGTTCAAATTATAGTAATAATTCTGAAATTGAAGAAATAATTGATAATTTTGATGAAAATGATAATATTAATAAAATATATACTAGACAAAGAAAATTTAGAGGAAATACTAGAAATTATTATAATAGACCTACCCCTGCAGATATAGGGTATGAAGAAAGAAATCAGTTTACAAAAAGCCATTATGATGGTTCTTCAATAACAGAATGGAATATAGATGGTAAAACTGAATATGAAATTTTAAATATATTACAAGAAATGGGAATGTCAAAAGTGGCTTATAGATTACAAGGCCATTCAGAACAAATTGCATGTAAGCTAATTGTCCAGGGTTTTACTGGCCAATTAAAAAATTGGTGGGATAATGCATTAGATTTAAATACAAAAATAGATATAATGAATCATACTAGAGAAGTAGATGATGATGATGGTAATACAAATCTTGAAAATGATTCATGCGATTTCTTAATAGTTACAATATCAATGTATTTTATAGGAAATCCAAAAGAAGAATTTAATTCGTCAAAAATAATATTAACAAATTTAAGATGTCCTACATTATCTGATTATAGATGGTATAAGGATGTCTTCCTTACTCAAATACTTAGAAGAGAAGACTGTAATATGTCTTTCTGGAAAGAGAGATTTATTATGGGGCTTCCAAAGTTATTTGCTGAAAGAATACTTCAAAAACTTAAAAGTGAAATAGGAACAGATGATATACCTTTTAATAATATGACATATGGCCAACTCTTTGCTTTCATAAAGAAAGAAGGATTAGCTTTATGTTCAGAACTCAAATTATAAGCAAAGTATAGATCTGATAAGAATAACACAAGGAAAGAATTAGGATGTTTCTGTGAAACATTTGGTTTAATGAAGATAGAACCTCCTTCATTATCATACAAAAAGAAGATTAGAAAATTTAAAAGATTTAAGGAATATGAAGAAAAACCCAGATATAAAAAGTATAAAAGAAATAAGGAATATAAATCAAAAAATAGATATAAAGGAAAACCTAATAATAATAATAATAAGCCAATAGTTTGTTGGACTTGTAATAAACCAGGTCATACTACAGATAAGTGTTTTAAGAAAAAAGATAAGATAAAAGAAATTAAAAACAAGGAAGAAGACTCTGATATAATAGAAGAAGAGTCAAGAACTTCAGAGTATAGTAATAGTGATACTGATAATAGTAAAAAAGATGTATGTGGAATATGTGTAATAACAAAAGAAAAAAAGAGTATAATATTTGATTTAATTCAACAAATTCAAGATCAGGATATTCAGAAAGAATATTTAAATAAATTAAAAGACTTAATAATAGAAGAAGATACAAAGAAAATTAATATTAAAGATCATTTTAGTTTAAATAAAATATTTGATAAATACCCAACAGATAATATATTAAGACAAATTACTACTAAAGATTTACAAACGGAGGTTAATATATTAAAAAAACAGGTTAGTCAAATGCAAAAAGAAATATTTAATTTAAAAGAAAAAGATTTAGAATTAGAAGCTAGAATAATGGTTAATAGTAATAATGAAGCCAGTACTAGTGGCACAAAAGATAATCAAATATAAGATGAAGAAATTTCTGAAAAAGATTTTATAAATAATATACAAAGAATACAATTTAAAAAATGGTATATTAGAATTAATCTTGTAATAGGAAATTTTCAAATAAGTTTAGTTGCACTTTTAGATTCAGGTGCTGATCAAAATGTTATTAAAGAAGGAATAATACCATCAAGATTCTATGAAAAAACAAATGAACAATTATTTACGGCAAATTCAAAACCCTTGAATATTAGGTATAAATTATCAAAAGCACATATATGTAATAATGGTTATTGTTTTAAGAATACTTTTACTTTGGTAAAAGATATTTCACAAAATATTATATTAGGAACACCTTTCTTAACACAAATTTATCCTTTTCAAGTTAATAATAAAGGTATTAAAACAAAAATTCATGGGAAATTAATAGAATTTAATTTTATTAATCCTATAGTAATGAAAGAAATTGTATTATTACAAAATTCTTCAATATTTAAACAGATAAATAATATTTATGATAAGAAAAAACAAATTAATCTTTTAAAAGAAGAAATAGGATATAAAAAATAGATGAACAATTAAAAGATGAAAAAATTATAAGACAAATAAAAGAAATAGAAAAAAAATATTTAGATAATATTTGTAGTGATCTTCCTAATGCTTTTTGGGAAAGAAAAAATCATATTATAGATCTTCCTTATGAGAAGGAATTTAATGAAAAAGATATTCCTACAAAAGCCAGACCTATTCAAATGAATCAAGAATATTTAAAAATATGTTAAGAAGAAATAAAAGATTTATTAAAGAAAAATTTAATAAGACCTTCAAAATCTCCTTGGAGCTGTTCTGCTTTTTATGTTATGAAGCAGTCAGAATTAGAAAGAGGAGTTCCTAGACTAGTAATTAATTATAAACCTTTAAACAAAGTATTACAATGGATTAGGTATCCTATACCAAATAAAAGAGATTTAATTAATAGATTGTATAATGCAAAAATATTTTCAAAATTTGACTTAAAATCTGGATTTTGGCAAATTCAGATAAATGAAAAAGATAGATATAAGATAGCATTTACAGTTCCATTTGGACATTATGAATGGAATGTAATGCCGTTTGGACTTAAGAATGCTCCTTCAGAATTTCAAAAGATAATGAATGATATTTTTAATGATTATAGTAATTTTAGTATAGTTTGTATTGATGATATTTTAATATTTTCAAAAGACATAGATCAACATTTAAACATTTAAACATACTATTTAATATAATTAAAAGAAGTGGATTAGTAATATCTGCAAAGAAAATAAAATTATTCCAAACATCCATAAGATTTTTAGGTCATGATATTTCCCAAGGATACATTAGACCTATTAATAGATCTTTGGAATTTATAGAAAAATTTCCAAATGAAATTAAAGATAAAAATCAATTACAAAGATTTTTAGGATGTTTAAATTATGTTAGTGATTTTTTCCCAAATCTTAGACAAAACTGTAAATTATTATTTAAAAGACTACGAAATACCTGAACCAAAAGAATTAGCCCTATTCTCTCCAAATTCTTCAATAACACCTTTCCCTCAAAATTTCCCAAAATTACCAACAAATCAAATTAGAAGTCCAAATAGATTTTCACCTCTTCTAAATCCACCAGAAATACCCTTCAAATCCATACTTGCTACAAACCCAAGAACACCTCCAAAACCTACAAACATTGTTATTCCAAATCAGCCTCAGACTGAGGAATTTAAATATATTTCAAAATCATGGGTTGAAGAGATTGGGTTGACTCCCTTTCTAGATTTTCCAAAGGAATTACAGCTCAAAGATTATATTAAAAATAGATTCCCAACATTTCAATATTGGGAATCAGATGATTTTCAAAAAACTCAAAGATTTTATGAACTCATTCTTGTTGATACAAATTCTGCAGAAATTGTCCATAAAAGAAATGAAGATGGACATATTATTTATTCAAAATGTATTATTAAACAAGTCTTTAGTTTATCCCAATGGGGTAAATTTACAGACTCAAAATCCTTTTCAATTCGTTTCAATCCAAAAGATTTTAATTATATTGATTACAAAAATGCTTGGTATAGAGCATTCTATATCACTCCAAACTTCCATTCATGGTTCTTCACATTCCATACTTCCTGTCAAATAACCTTCCCCATTTGGTTTTTGGAATGGTGGAAAAGAATGGGTTCAGAATCATCCATTCTTCCCAAGAGTGTTCTCAAAGGCTTTGAAGTCTTTGCAGAAAACACTACAATTCACAAAAACTATCAAAAGATGCTTATCTTTCATACTGAATGTAAGGTTCCATGGATTTTTTCATGGAATTTTATATTTGACAAATTCTATTCAGATCCAACTCCTTATTCAATCCTTCGTTGTCATAAAGTCAAATGGTGGGCAAAGTTCCAGCAACAAATTTGCTCAGAAGAATCAATCAAACACTATATTGCTACTGGAAATAAGATGAGATTTAATCATGAAACCGGTGAAGTTTCATCCTCATCACAAAAACAAAAAACAAAAGAAAAAATGAAGGAAAAAGCAAAAGAATCAAGTGTGGAGGATATTTCTCCACAGCAAAAGCAATTCTTTGAAACAATTAAAAAATTTCCAGATATTCAAAATCAATTTTTTGAGTTTATGTCACAAAAATCTACAAAATCACATTCCTCTGGGGAATCAACTTCTGATCCTATTGGCGGTGAAGACCCGTTTGATTTTTAGTTTTTAATATAGTTCTTAAATTTTTGTAATAGATAGGACAAATGATGTAATAGTTTAGCATTGTATTCCATTTCAAAAATCCGGGGAGAAGATGACTCAACAACAACAAGATAATAAAAGTCAAAAGTTGTGGCTTGCAAGATGACTCAACAACAACAAGATAATAAAAGTCAGAAGTTGTGGCTTGCTTTCAAAAAGATGATGATGACTCCGAAAGAAGACAAAAGATGAAGGAATCTCTTCAGCAAATCAAAGGTACCGACATTCAAAAGTTGAAGACAAAATGCAAATGAAATGAAGATGAAGATTCAAATGAAGATTAAAGATAAATGAAATTCAAATTCAAATGTATTTTCCTCTTTAAATAGATTTCAAATGTTTGTAGAGGGGTACGCTTGAGATGTACTCGCCCATTGCTTTCTCTCTCTAATTTCCCTCTGATACATTGTATCCAACTACCCAAAGCCAAAGCCTGTAATTTAGAAGTCCTCAAGAATCAAATTTGTAAGTTTGTTTTATCAATATAAATTTTGTTCATATAATTTTATGTTTCTTTATAGCTTATATATATATAGATATACATATAAGTATCAGTTAAAATAACTTTTTAAATTTGTATATGTAATTTTTGTATATTTATTATATAATATATAAAAAATACATGTACCAATATATATATATATATAAAGAGAAGTGTCAAGTTAAAATAGATTTCTAAATTTGGATATGTTTTCTCTTTTTTTTAAACAATATATAATAACCTTTTAAATATTAAACAATATTATTATTATTAGTAAATAGCTAATTCATCCATAATGATTTAATTTGTATAGATGTATGCCTAAATATTTATTTGTTTTGTGTGAAATCCCGTATGGAAGACCATATGATCAGAACATGAAAGTGTAAATAAAGAGTTTGAGATTGTGTTATGATGTAGGGATCATTATGAACAAATTATAACTCATGATTATTAATATTCATTAAGTTACACTAATTTCAATCTTAGATAATCATTTTAATTAGGCCAACATATGACAAATATACATATTAAATTTATAGAGCTTGGACTGAACCCAACTTATAGTAACAAGTTTCCTATTTTTCAATTTGATCTATAAATAAATTAAAAATTCCATATGGTATTTACGCATAAAATCATGATTATTAAAAATCATCAAGTTTCATTAAGTTATATCTTAAGAGATATTTTAATTTGACAATTGTAAAGGACAATTGTACACATTTAATTTGACTTTCTTTTACCTAATTTATTTTATAATTTCAATAACCATCTACTTAATGCTATGCATGTTATCAAAAATATGTGTATAACTTGAATAAACTCAAACTTTACGAACACATTTTGGATATTCTTTAAACTATCTAAACATATAATCTTGATATATATATATATATATATATATATCAATCATACTTATTTTTTAGATAATTATTAATTCATTTAATAAAGATCTAAATAATTCAAGATTATGAAATGTAATTTATACTAAAACATTAATTTATGTACTTTATCCTTTTTTTTAATTATAAGGAATGTTATATATTTCACAAAATATATCATCTTCATCTATGAGCTACTAATACAACTATATATTAACAAGATTAAACATAATAAAGATTTATGAAGTTAACTAATTAATTGAGTTTTTTTCTATTGTTATTATCGTATGTCAAATATTTTATATAATTTATCGTCTCTTGAATATATCAAAAAAATATCATCATTCATAAATTTTGAATATATCTTAATTAATTGAGAAATTTTTATATTATGGTGATTATTATTGTATGTTAATTTGGAATATTCTCAATATATGAACTCTTTAATAATCTAATATACAAAAAAATTGTTATTTGTTTTTGTTCAGTAATCAAAATAGTCTAATATATGAAGAATATTTTGATTGCAATCTATTTTAGCTTATATATATATAGATATACATATAAGTATCAGTTAAAATAACTTTTTAAATTTGTATATGTTATTTTTGTATATTTATTATATAATATATAAAAAAATACATGTACCAATATATATATATAAAGAGAAGTGTCAAGTTAAAATAGATTTCTAAATTTGGATATGTTTTCTCTTTTTTTTAAACAATATATAATATCCTTTTAAATATTAAACAATATTATTATTATTAGTAAATAGCTAATTCATCCATAATGATTTAATTTGTATAGATGTATGCCTAAATATTTATTTGTCTTGTGTGAAATCCTGTATGGAAGACCATACGATCAGAACATGGAAGTGTAAATAAAGAGTTTGAGATTGTGTTATGATGTAGGGATCATTATGAACAAATAATAACTCATGATTATTAATATTCATTAAGTTACATTAATTTCAATCTTAGATAATCATTTTAATTAGGCCAACATATGACAAATATACATATTGAATTTGAATTAAATTAGAGAAATTTATGAGATAATTCCAACAATGTTTTACTTGGGCTAGGCATGTCATAAATAAAATATGTATTACGTGTATAAGCTCAAAATTTGAATCACATTTTGGGTATTCCTTAAACAATTGTTAGTGAAAAGATAATCTTGATATATATATATATATATATATATTCATTATACATTATTTTAAAATTAATATTAATTAATTTAGTAAATATCTAATTAAATCAAGATCATTATATATAACTTGTACTAAAACATTAATTAATTTACGAAGGCTTATTGATTGAGTGACTTTTTTAATATTTACAAACACTTAATAATTTATATTATTGTTGATGAACTATTTATTTGACAATAAGTTGACTGAAGCAAACAAAATTTGTCTGTATTTGGGAGAAGAAATTATAAAGGATTTTGAAATTATTTGATTCTAAAATTATTAAAAAATAATTAAAATCAAAATATGATAAGAACATGATATGAATTTCCATACGATCAAAATATAATATGGAAAAATTAATAATTTTAAAAGAGAAAGCATATATAAATTCATAATTGATTTGACTAGTATGAAAGAATGTCTAAATATGTATTTGTTTTGTATGAAGACTCGAATTGTTTTTTATACGATAAGAATAATTGATTTGTATGAAGCTTTGATTGAATATATATATTTTGTAAATTCATAATTGATTTGATTTGTATGAAAGTATGCCTAAATAAATATTTGATTTATACGAAGACTTGTATGGTCTTTCATACGATTAGATTGATATCATTTGTATGAATATGTGTCTAAATATATATTTATTTTGTAAGAAGTCTCATACCATGTGTCGAAATTATAGAGCCTGGGACTGAACCCAACTTATAGTAATAAGTTTCCTATTTTTCAATTTGATCTATAAATAAATTAAAAATTCCATATGGTATTTACACATAAAATCATGATTATTAAAAATCATCAAGTTTCATTAAGTTATATCTTAAGAGATATTTTAATTTGACTATTGTAAAAGACAACTGTACACATTTAATTTGACTTTCTTTTACCCAATTTATTTTATAATTTCAACAACCATCTACTTAATGCAATGCATGTTATCAAAAAAATGTGTATAACTTGAATAAACTCAAACTTTACTAACACATTTTGGATATTCTTTAAACAATCTAAACATATAATCTTGATATATATATATATATATATTCATCATACATAATTTTTAGATAATTATTAATTGATTTAATAAAGATCTAAATAAATCAAGATATTATATGTAATTCAGACTAAAACATTAATTTATTTACTTTATGTTTTTTTTAATTATATGGAATGTTATATATTTCACAAAATAAATCATTTTCACTTATAAGCTAGTAATACGGATAAAGAAGATTAAAAATAATAAAGATTTATGATGCTTATTTATTGATTGAGTTTTTTTCTATTTTTCTTATGGTATGTCAAATATTGTATATAATTTACCATCTCTCAAATATATAAAAAAAAATATCATAATCTATAAATTTTGGATATATATTAATTAATTGAGTAATTTTTATTTTGTGGTGATTATTATTGTATGTTAATTTGGAATATTTCTCAATATATGCACTCCTTAATAATCTAATATATAAAAATTTTGTTATTTATTTTTGTTCAATAAACAAAATAATCTAAGATATGAAGAATATTTTGATTGTAATATATTTTATTATATATATATATATATAAGTATCAATTAAAATAGCTTTTTAAATTTGTATATGCCTTTTTATTTTTTATTATATAATATTCAAAAAATACGTGTACCAATATATATAAATATGTATATATAAATAAAGAGAAGTGTCATGTTAAAATAGATTTCTAAATTTGGATATGCTTTTTATTTTTTTTTTAAAAATATATAATATCCTTTTAATTATTAAACAATATTATTATTATTAGTAAATAACTAATTCATCCATAACGATTTGATTTGTAAAGATGTATGCCTAAATCTATATTTGTTTTGTATGAAGACTCATATGAAAGACCATACGATCAGAACATGGAAGTGTAAATAAAGAGCTTGAGATTGCGTTATGACGTAGGGATCATTATTTACAAATAAAAACTCATGATTATTAATATTCATTCAGTTACATTAATTTCAATCTTAGATGATCATTTTAATTTATCAAGCATAAGACATTTATACATATTGAATTTGAATTGAATTAGTGTAATTTGTTAGATAATTCCAAAAATATTTTACTTCGCTAGGCGTGTCATGAAAAATGTGTATGATGTGAATAATCTCAAACTTTACATGACATTTTGGGTATTTCTTAAACAATTGTTTGTGATAAGATAATCTTGATTTATATATATATATATATATATATATTCATTATACATAATTTTTAGATAATTATTAAATGATTTAGTTAAGATCTAAATAAATTAAGATCATTATATATACTTTGTACTGAAATATTAATTAATTACGAAGGCTTATTAATTGAGTGAGTTTTTAAATATTTACAAACACTTATTAATTAATTGAGTTTTTTTCTATTTTTATAATGGTATGTCAAATATTTTTTTTTATTTTATCATCTTTGTCAACAAAGGATAGCAAATAACAAATATAATGGTTCACCGTAAGATAGAAACGAATAAGTCTATTGAAAAATGAAACATACTATATGAAGTAGAAATGCCCGAAAGACTAGACATACAACGCTTATGCACGTGGAGATATTTGAACTGTGTGGAAAGATACGCTTGTTGACGAACTATTTATTTGACTCTAAGTTAACTGAAGCAAACAAAATTTGTATATATTTTGGGAGAGGAAATTATGAAGAATTTTGAAATTATTTGTATTTTTAAATTATTAAAAAATAACTAAAATTAAAATATGATAAAAACATGATATGGATTTCTCTATGGTCAAAATATAATAAGGAAAAACTAATAATTTTAAAAGTGAAAGCATATGTAAATTCATAATTGATTTGACTTGCATGAAGTATGTCTAAAAATGTATTTGTTTTGTATGAAGACTCCTATGGTTTTTTATACGATAAGAATGATTGATTTGTATGAAGCTTTGGTTAAATATATATTTTTGTAAATTCATAATGGATTTGATTTGTATGAAAGTATGCCTAAATAAATATTTGTTTTATATGAAAACTTGTTTTATATATATATATATATTCATTATACATAATTTTTAGATTATTATTAATTGATTTAGTAAAGATCTAAATAAATCAAGATCATTATATATAATTTGTAATAAAACATTAATTAATTTACGAAGATTTATTAATTGAGTGAGTTACAAACACTTATTAATTGATTGATTGTTTTTTCTATTTTCATAATGGTATGTCAAATATTTTATATATTTTATCATCTTCGTCAACAAAGGTTAGCAAATAACAAATCTAATGCTTCACCTTAAGATAGGAATGAAAAAGTATATTGAAAAATGAAACCTACTATATAAAGTAGAAATGTCCGAAAGACTAGACATACAACGCATATGCAAGTGGAGATCTTTCAGCTGTGTGGAAAGATACTCTTGTTGATAAACTATTTATTTGACTAGAAGTCGACTGAGGCAAACAAATTTGTCTGTATTTTGGCAAAAGAAATTATGAAGAATTTTGAAATTATTTATATTTTAAAACAATTAAAAAATAACTAAAATCAAAATATGATAAGAACATGATATGGAAATATAATATGGAAAAACAAAAAATATTAAAAGCAAAAGCATTTGTAAATTCATAATTTATTTGACTTGTATGAAAGTATGATCTAAATATGTTTTTGTTTTGTGTGAAGACTTGTATGGTTTTTTATACGATAAGAATGATTATTTTGTATGAAGCTTTGGTTGAATATATATATATTTTTTAAATTCATAATTGATTTGATTTGAATGAAAGTATGCTTAAATAAATATTTGTTTTATATGAAGACTTGTATGGTCTGTCATATGATTAGAATGATTTGATTTGTATGAATGTGTGTCTAAATATATATTTATTTTGTATGAAGTCTCATACCATTTTTCGATGTCATAGATCCTAAGACTAAATGCAACATATAGTAATAAGTTTCCTATTTTTCAATTTGATTTTTATACATAAAATGATGATTATTAATAATCATTAAATTAAATCTTAAGAGATATTTTAATTATGCTATCATAAAAGACAACTGTACACATTTAATTGAACTTGATTTTACCAAATTTATTTGATAATTTCAACAACCATGTACTTAATGCTATGCAAGTTATCAGAAAAATGTGTATAACTTGAATAAACTCAAACATTACTATAACCTTTTCGATATTGTTTAAACAATGTGAACATATAATCTTGATATATATATAGATGTATATTCATCATACATAATTTTTAGATAATTATCAATTGATTAAGTAAAGATCTAAATATATTTAGATTCATACTAAAACATTAATTTATTTATTTTATCCTTTTTTTTAATTATATGGAATGGTGTATATTTTAGAAAATATATCATGTTCATCTTTGAGCTAGTAATACAACTATATATAAAGAATACTAAAAATAATAAAGATTTACGTAGCTTATTAATTGATTGAGTTTTTTTTTTTTTTATTATGATGGCATGTCAAATATTTTATATAATTTAACTTCTCAAGATTATATAAAAAAAAAAATCATCATTCATAAATTTTGGATATATATTAATTAATTGAGTAAGTTTTATTTTGTGTTGATTGTTATTATAAGTAAATTTGGAATATTTCTCAATAGATGCACTCTTTAATAATCTAATATATAAAAAAAAAATTATTTGTTTTTGATCAATAAATAAAATAATCTAATAAATGAAGAATATTTTGATTGCAATCTATTTTATCTTATATATATATATATATATATATATGTAAATGTATTAGTTAAAATAGCCTTTTAAATTTGTATATGCTTTTTTATTATTATTATATAATATATAAGAAAGACATGTATCAATATATATATATATATATAAATAAAGCAAAGTGTCAACTTGAAATAGATTTTTAAATTTGGATATGCTTTTTCTTTTCTTTAAATAATATATAATTTCCTCTTAATTATTAAACAATATTATTATTATTAGTAAATAACTAATTCATCCATAATGATTTTATTTGTATAGATGTTTGCCTAATCTATATTTGTTTTGTATGAAGACTCGTATGGATGGCCATACGATGAGAACATAGAAGTGTAACTAAAGAGCTTGAGATTGAGTTATGACGTAGGGATCATTATTTACAAATAAATACTCATGATTATTAATATTCATTAAGTTACATTAATTTCAATCTTACATGATCATTTTAATTAGGCCAGCTTAAACAACTATACATATTAAATTTGAATTGAATTAGAGTAATATGTTAGATAATTTCAACAATGTTTTACTTGAGCGGGGCGTGTCAGTAAAAATATGTATTGCATGAACAAGCTCAAACTTTACATCACATTTTGGGTATTTCTTAAACAATTGTTAGTAATAAGATAATCTTGAAATATATATATATATATATATCCATTATATATAATTTTTAGATTATTACTAATTGATTTAGTAAAGATTTAAATAAATCAAGATCATTATATATAAATTGTACTAAAACATTAATTAATTTACGAAGGCTTATTAATTGATTGAGTTTTTAAATATTTACAAATAATTATTAATTGATTGATTTTTTTCTATTTTTATAATGGTATGTCATATATTTTATATATTTTATCATACTTATCAGCAAAGGTCAGGAAATGACTAATCTAATGGTTCACCATTAGATAGCAACAAAAAATTCTATTGAAAAATGAAACATACTATTTGAAGTAGAAATTCCCGAAAGACTAGACATACGACGTATATTCAAGTGGAGATCTTTGAGCTGTGTGGAAAGATACTTTTGTTGATGAACCATTTATTTTACTAGAAGTTGACTGAAGCAAACAAAATTTGTCTGTATTTCGGGGGAAAAAATTATGAAGAATTTTGAAATTATTTGTATTTTTTAAAATTAATAAAAAATAACTAAAATAAAAACATACGATCAGAATATTGAAGTGTAAATAAAGCTCTTGATATTGAGTTATGACGTAGGGATCATTATTTACAAAAAAAAAAAAAAAAAACTCATGATTATTAATAATTTCAATCTTAGATGATCATTTTAAGTTGTTTAACATAAGGCAACTATACATATTGAATTTGAATTGAATTAGAGTAATTTTTTAGATAATTCCAATAATATTTTACTTGGGGTAGGTGTGTCATAAAAAAAATATGTATTACGTGAATAAGCTCAAACTTTACATCATATTTTATGTATTCCTTAAACAATTATTAGTGATAAGATAATGTTGTGGATATATATATATACACACATTCATTATGCATAATTTTTTTATTATTATTAATTGATTTAGTAAAGATGTAAATAAATCAAGATCATTATATATAACTTGTAATTAAGTTACGAAGGCTTATCAATTGAGTGAGTTTTTAAATATTTACAAACACATATTAATTGATTGATTTTTTTATTATTTTAATAATGGTATGTCAAATATTTTATATATTTTATCATCTTCGTCAACAAAGGTTAGCATATAAAAAATCTAGTGATTCACCATAAGATAGCAACAAAAACGTCTATTGGAAAATGAAACATACTATATAAAGTAGAAATGTCCGAAAGACTAGACATACAATGCATATGCAAGTGGAGATCTTTGAGCTTTGTGTAAAGATACTCTTCTTGATGAACTATATATTTGACTAGAAGTTGACTGAAGCAAACAAAATTTGTCTGTATTTTGGGAGAAGAAATTAGGAAAAATTTTGAAATTATTATTATTTTAAAATCATTAAAAAATAACTAAAATCAAAATATGATAAGAACATGATATGGATTTCCATGCGATCAAAATATAATACGGAAAAACTAATAATTTTAAAAGCAAAAGCATATGTAAATTTATAATTGATTTGACTTGTATGAAAGTATGTCTAAATATGAATTTTTTTTTATATGAAGAATCGTATGGTTTTTTACACGATAAGAATGATTGATTTGTATGAAGCTTTGGTTAAATATATTTTTTTTATAACTTTATAATTGATTTGCTTTGCCTGAAAGTATGCCTACATAAATATTTGTTTTATATGAAGACTTGTATGGTCTTTCATACGATTAAAATGATTTGATTTGTATGAATGTGTGTTTAGATATATATTTGTTTTGCATGAAGTCTCATACCGTCTTTTGAAGTCATAGAGTATGGGACTAAACCCAACTTATAGTAATAAGTTTCCTATTTTTCAACTAGATCTCTAAATAAATAGAAAATTCCATACGGTATTAACATATAAAATCATGATTATTAATAATCATTAAGTTTCATTAAATTAAATCTTAAGAGATATTTTAATTAGACTATCATAAAAGACAACTGTACACATTTAATTTGACTTGGTTTTACCTAATTTATTTGATAATTTTAACAACCATCTACTCAATACTATACATGTTATCAGAAAAATGTGTATAACTTGAATAAACTCAAACTTTACGATCACCCTTTGGATATTCTTAAAACAATCTGAATAGATAATCTTCATAAATATATATATATATTCATCATACATAATTTTTAGATAATTATTAATTGATTTAGTAGAGATATTAATAAATCAAAATGATGATATGTAATTCATACTAAAACATTAATTTATTCACTTTATCATTTTATTTTTTTAATTATATGGAATGTTATATATTTTACAAAATATATCATCTTCATCTATGAGCTTGTAATATGGCTATATATAAAGAAGATTAAACAAAATAATGATTTACGAAGCTTATTAATTGATTGAGTTTTTTTCTATTTTTATTATGGTTGTCAAATATTTTATATAATTTATCGTCTCTTCAATATTTAAAAAAATATCATCATTCATAAATTTTGGATATATATTAATTAATTGAGTAATTTGTATTTCGTGGTGATTATTATTGTATGTTAATTCGGAATATTTCTCAATATATGCACTCTTTTATGATCTAATATATAAAAAATTTATATTTTTTTTTTGTTCAATAAACAAAATAATCTAATATAAGAAGAATATTTTGATTGCAATTATTTTATCTTAAATATATATATATATATATAAGTATCAATGAAAATATCTTGTTAAATTTGTATATTTTATTTTTGTTTTTATTATATAATATATAAAAAAGACATGTATATATATATAAATAAAGAGAAGTGTCAAGTTAAAATAGATTTCTAAATTAGGATATGGTTTTCATTTTTTTTAAACAATATATAATATCCTTTTAATTATCAAACAATATTATTATTATTAGTAAATAACTAATTTGTCCATAATGATTTGATTGGTATAGATTAAGTTATGACGTAGGGATCACTATTTACAAATAATAACTTATGATTATTAATATTCATTAAGTTACATTAATTTCAATCATAGATGATCATTTTAATTAGGCCAGTATAAGACAGCTATACATATTGAATTGGAATTGAATTAAAATAATTTGTTAGTTAATTCCATCAATGTTTTACTTGGGCTAGGCATGTCATAAAAAATATGTATTACGTGAATAAGCTCAAACTTTACATCACATTTTGGGTATTCCTTAAACAATTGTTAGTAATAAGATAATTTTGAGATTATTATTGATTGATTTAGTAATCATCTAAATAAATCAAGATCATTATATATAATTTGTACTACAACATTAATTAATTTACGAAGGCTTATTAGTTGAATGAGTTTTTAAATATTTACAAACACTTATTAATTGATTGATTTTTTTCTATTTTTATAAATGTATGTCAAATATTTTATATATTTTATCATATTCGTCAACAAAGGTTTGTAAATAGTAAATCTAATGGTTCACCATAAGATAGCAACGAAAAAGTCTGTTGAAAAATGAAACATACTACATGAAGTAGAAATGCCGAAAAGACTAGACATACAATGCATTCTAGGTTGAGATCTTTGAGCTGCGTGGAAAGATACTCTTGTTGGTGAATTATTAATTTGACTAGAAGTTGACTAAAGCAAACAAAATTTGTCTGTATTTTGGGAGAAGAAATTATGAAGACTTTTTAAATTATTTTTATTTTAAAATTATTATAAAATAACTAAAATCAAAATATAATAAGAACATGAAATGGATTTCCATATGATCAAAATATAATATGGAAAAACCAATAATTTTAAAAGCTAAAGCATATGTAAATTCATAATTTAATTGACTTGTATGAAAGTATGTCTAAATATGTATTTGTTTTGTATGAAGACTCGTATGGTTTTTTATATGATAAGAATGATTGATTTGTATGAAGCTTTGGTTAAAAATATATTTTTTGTAAATTCATAGTTGATTTTATTTGTATGAACGTATGCCTAAATAACTGTTTATTTTATATGAAGATTTGTATGGTCTTTCATACGATTAGAATAATTTGATTTGTATGAATATGTATCTAAATATATATTTTTTTTGTAGGAAGTCTCATACCGTCTTTCGAAATTATAGAGCCAAGGACTGAACCCAACTTATAGTAATAAGTTTCCTATTTTTTATCTCTAAACAAATTGAAAATTCCATATGGTATTTAGACATATATAATATCCTTTTAATTGTTAAAAATATTATTATTATTGGTAAATAACTAATTTATCCATAATGATTTGATTTGTATAGATGTATGGCTAAATCTATATTTGTTTTGTATGAAGACTCGAATGGAAGACCATACGATCATAACTTGGAAGTGTAAATAAAGAGCTTGATATTGATGTAGGGATGATTATATACAATTAAAAACTATTGATTATTAATATTCATTAAGTTACATTAATTTCAATCTTAGATGATCATTTTAATTAGGTTAGCACAAGACAATTATACATATTGAATTTGAATTGACTTAGAGTAATTTGTTAGATAATTCCACCAATGTTTTACTTGGGATAGGCATGTCATAGAAAGATATGTATTACGTGAATAAGCTCAAACTTTACATCACATTTTTGGTATTCCTTATACAATTGTTAGTGATAAGATAATCTTGATCTATAAATATATATTCATTATACATAATATTTTGATTATTATTAATTGATTTAGTAAAGATCGAAATAAATTAAGATCATTATACATAATTTGTACTAAAATATTAATTAATTTACGAAGGCTTATTAATTGAATGAGTTTTTAAATATTTACAAACACTTATTAATTGATTGATTTTTTTTTTCTATTTTTATAATGGTATGTCAGATATTTTAAATATTTGATCACTTTTGTCATCAAAGGTTAGAAAATAACAAATTTAATGGTTCACCATAAGATAGCAACGAAAAAGTCTATTGAAAAATGAAACATACTATATGAAGTAGAAATGCCCGAAAGACTTGTCATACAATGCATATGCAAATGGATATCTTTGAGCTATGTGATACTCTTGTTGATGAACTATTTATTTGACTAGAAGTTGATTGAAGCAAATAAAATTTGTCTGTATTTTGGGAGAAGAAATTATGAAGAATTTTGAAATTATTTGTATTTTAAAATTATAAAAAAATAACTAAAATCAAAATATGATAAGAATATGATATGGATTTCCATATGATCAAAATATAATATGGAAAAACTAATAATTTTAAAAGCGAAAGCATATGTAAATTCATAATTGATTTTAACTTGTATAAAATTACGTCTAAATATGTACTTATTTTTATACGATAATAATGATTGAGTTGTATGAAACTTTGGTTAAATATATATTTTTGGTAAATTCATAATTGATTTCATTTGTATGAAAGTATGCCTAAATAAATATTTGTTTATATGAAGACTGGTATGGTCTTTCATACGATTAGAATGATTTGATTTGTATGAATGTGTGTTTAGATATATATTTGTTTTGTATGAAGTCTGGTACCATCTTTAGAAGTTATAAAGCCTAGGACTGAACCCAACTTATAGTAATAATTTTCCTATTTTTCAATTTGATCTCTAAATAAATTGAAAATTCCATACGGTATTTACACATAAAATCATGATTATTAATAATCATTAAGTTTTATTAAGTTAAATCTTAAGAGATATTTTAATTAGACTAACATAAAAGACATCTGTACACATTTAATTTGACTTGGTTTTACCCAATTTATTTGATAATTTCAACAACTATCTATTTAACACTATGCATGTTATCAGAAAAATGTGTATAACTTGAATAAACTCAAACTTTACTATCACATTTGGGATATTCTTTAAACAATCTGAACATATAATCTTGATATATATATATATATAATCAACATACATAATTTATTGATAATTATTAATTGATTTAGTAAAGCTCGAAATAAATCAAGATTATGATATTTAATTCATACTAAAACATTAATTTATTTACTTTATCCTTTTTTTTAATTATATGGAATGTTATATATTTCACAAAATATATCATCTTCATCTATGAGCTAGAAATATGGCTATATGTGAAGAAGATTAAACATAATAAAGATTTATGAAGCTTATTAATTGATTGAGTTTTTTCTATTTTTATTATGGTATGTCAAATATTTTATATAATTTATCGTCTCTTGAATATTTAAAAAAATATCATCATTCATAAATTTTGGATATATATTAATTAATTGTAACATCCCAAAATCACTTTTAGAATAATATGACTACTTCGCCTTCTATAACAGCTATTTAAATTATTTTTTTCACTACCAATCACCAGAAAAATTCTGAATCATTGCTAAGAAACCAAAACCAGAAATATCATGTACTTGTTCATCAAACCACTCGAAAATCAATAATAAAGTAATTTAAAAGAAAAGAAAAATTCTTTTAAATTTAAGTAATGAACGAGAAATTTTAGACTTTTAAATGTGGCAACAACACAGTCCATAGGCCGGCTTCACAGTATAGCTCACTCCACCTTGACTTCCTTACCTGAGATGGTGAGGGAATGAGTGTTGGATAACACTTCGTGGGCTAACTCTTGTACCCACAAGAGCACATATACATGAGAGCATAAGAATTTACATCGCATAAAGGCACCTTGTGCACTAAAGCACTTCACATAGAACTATAAATCATGAACCTTGTAATATGTATACCATTTACTTGTTATAGCACACATAAGAGCATATCAATCTTGCTTGGGACCACTTTGTCCCGCTCGAGCATTATGAGTTTGGGAGCTACCCAAAGTGATCTTTCAATCAGAATTTTGTACGGGTCATACCTGCAAATCTTAGCCATATCTATGTATGATATTATCTGTATATCTAACACATTGTACGACTTTATTGTGAATCCTATAAATAAGACATCAAATATGTATGTCACATTCTCTTCATAGAATCATGTCATCAAACCATAATCATGTCACATTTAACATTCACAATACCAATGAATATTATAAATCATTGCTATATAAACATGCACATTTCTCTAGAGGGTAGTTAAACAAACAACAACACACGATTAATGTGAGGGTATCACCCACCTCTTACAGTAGCAGGGATAGTATCTGCGATTATGTATGGTCCTAAACCCGAGGTCTACAGAGCTCCTACAATAGGGATGAATTATTCACTATTAACCCCTCAACTAAATAAAATCTTAATATATAAAATACTAAGATGCTATTGACCAGAACGGTACAAATTGACTTAAAACAGGTTAGGAAGTGGGAGCAGGGACTAATATTTATAAAGGTTGTGAAAACGAGCTTCTATTAAACATAAACACATTCCGACCTTGAATTATGTGCATAGTAAATAAATTTGAAACTTTAATTTCTTGAACACCAATTATATATAATGAAAGTTGTAACATTTTCCCATTGATTTGAGTCCAATTGGACGTAAAACGAAGATTTTATGACGATTCGATGTATATTCCTACGGCGCAGTAAGGAATTAATATTTCCTAATTTGCAAATTATATGCAGGAACAAGATGAATTGTTAACTTTAGAAACTAGAATACTTTGAAAGTATGCTATAAAATTTTCATTCCTTTTTGAATAGATTTACTAGTTATTTTGGATTTTTGAAACCAAAATAACTACAGCTGTAAATCATGTCCAACCGTAGGAAAAATATTATAACTCCTAAAATATAAATTAGATCAACTTAAAATTTTATTTTGAAAGATAAATAACACCTATAGGAACGACATATTAAAAACTGAAGATGTTTGGAAAACTTCAAACCTGTATTTAGAATACTCAAATCACAACCATAACAGTTTATAAATTTGGATCTAGAGTAATAGAAAATTCACATAAAATAAAATAGATATCCAATTGACCTAAAATTTTACAAGTAGAATAAAATTATAGGAATGGATAAAATATTCAAATATAAGGGATTCGGATATGTCTAAACATATATTTTGAATTATTAAATCATAAACGCTGGATATTTACAAACCTAGATAGCAAGTGGTAGAAAATTCGTATAAAATAGAATACATGTCTAATCTGGTTGAAATTTTAACTGTGACTCATAATCATAATAGGGAACACCATATTAAAATTTTGAGATGTATAAATAAAACTTTCGAATTTGTTACCATAAAGTACCTGAAAGTTGAAAGGAAGGAAGAAGGATTTTGAATTAATGATGGCGGCTCCCTATAGAATCCAGACCCGAACTGTTTTTTTTTCTTTTTGTATGACTATTAATCAGTAACTAAGCCATCCATTCTATATTTATATCTGAGCATAGTCATCCTATTGGGCTCCGTACTTCAGTCTATTTACTTCAAAATTCATGAATATTTTAATTAAGCCCATTTAACTTAATAAAACGTGACCACAAATAGTTCAAACTAAATTACCTTAACCATATAATAATTCAATTAATTCCATCTACTTTGCATTCAAATCATAGAAGCATAATTAATCATTCTTACAGAATTAGATCATATAGACTTGCATTGGAATAAAATAAATCATTCCACATAACATGATTACGTATATAGAAATATTCAGGTTACTACATTAATTGAGTAATTTTTATTTTATGGTGATTATTATTGTATGTTAATTTGTAATATATGTCAATAAATGCACTCTTTAAGAATCTAATATATAAAAAAATTATTATTTTTTTTTTGTTCATTAAACAAAATAATCTAATATATGAAGAATATTTTGGTTGCAATCTATTTTATCTTATATATATATATATAGGTATCAGTTAAAATAGCTTTTTAAGTTTGTATATATTTTTTTGTTATTTATTATATAATATATAAAAACACATGTACAAATATATATATATATATAAAGAGAATTGTCAAGTTAAAATATATTTCTAAATTTGGATATACTTTTTCTTTTTTCTAAACAATATATAATATCCTTTTAATTATTTAACAATATTATTACTATTAGTAAATAACTAATTCATCCATAATGATTTAATTTGTATAGTTGTATGACTAAATCTATATTTGTTTTGTATGAAGACTCGTATGGAAGACCAAACGATCAGAACATGGAAGTGTAAATAAAGAGCTTAAGCATGAGTAATTTGTAAGATAATTCCAATAAAGTTTTACTTTATAAGATAATCTTGATATATATATATATTCCTTATACATAATTTTTAGATTATTATGAATTGATTTAGTAATGATCTAAATAAATAAAGATCATTATATATAATTTGTACTAAACTATTAATTAATTTAGGAAGGCTTATTAATTGAGTATTTTTTTAATATTTACAAACACTTATTAATTGATTGATTTTTTTCTATTTTTATAATAGTATTTCAAATGTTTTATATATTTTATCATCTTCGTCAACAAAGGTTAGCAAATAACAAATCTAATGGTTCACCATAAGATAGCAACGAAAAAGTCTATTTATTAATGAAACATACTATATGAAGTAGAAATGGCCAAAAGACTAGACGTACAACGCATATGCAAGTGGAGATCTCTGAGCTGCGTGGAAAGATACTCTTGTTGATGAACTATTTATTTGATTAGAAGTTGACAAAAGCAGACAAATTTGTCTTTGTTTTGGGAGAAGAAATTATGAGGAATTTTAAATTATTTGTATTTTAAACTTAATAAAAAATAACTAAAATCAAAATATGATAAGAATATGCTGTGGATTTCCATACTATCAAAATATAATATGGAAAAACTATTAATTTTAAAAGCGAAAGCATATGTAAATTCATATCTGATTTAAGTTGTATGAAAGTATGTCTAAATATGTATTTTTTTTGTATGAAGACTCGTATGGTTTTTTATACGATAAGAAAGATTGATTTGTGTGAAGCTTTGGTTAAATATATATTTTTGTAAATTCCTGATTGATTTGAATTGTATGAAAGTATGCCTAAATAAATATTTGATTTATATTTTGACTTGTATGGTCTTTCATATGATTAGAATGATTTGATTCGTATGAAGTCCCATACCACCTTTCGAAATTATAGAGCCTGGTATTGAACCTAATTTTCAGTAATAAGTTTCCTATATTGCAATTTGATCTCTAAACATACGGTAATTACACATAAAATCATTATTATTAATAAACATTATGTTTCATTAAGTTTAATCTTAAGAGATATTTTAATTAGACTATCATAAAAGAGAACTGTACACATTTAATTTGACTTGGTTTTACAAAATTTATTTGATAATTTCAACAGCCATCTACTTAATGCTATGCATGTTATCAGATAAATGTGTATAACTTGAATAAACTCAAACTTTACTATCAGATTTTACATATGCTTTAAAAAATCTGAACAAATAATCTTGATATATATATAAATATATTCATCATACATACTTTTAATATAATTTTTAATTGATTTAGTAAAGATCTAAATAAATCAAGAAAATAATATGTAATTCGTAATAAATCATTAATTTATTTACTTTATCCTTTTTTTGATAAATGTATCATCTTCATCTATGTTCTAGTAATACGGCTATATGTAAAGAAGATTAAACATAATAAAGATTTACGAAACTTATTAATGATTGAGTTTTTTCTATTTTTATTATGGTATGTCAAATATTTTATATAATTTATCGTCTTTTGACTGTATAAAAAACATATCATCACTCTTAAATTTTGGATATATATTAATTAATTGAGTGATTTTTATTTTTAGGGGATTATTATTGTATGTTAATTTGGAATATTTCTCAATATATGCACTCTTCAATAATCTAATATATAAAAATTTAGTTATTTGTCTTTATTCAATAAAAATAATAATGTAATATATGAAGAATATATTGATTGCAATCTATTTTATCTTATATATATATATATATATAAGTATCACTTAAAATATCTTTCTAAATTTGTATATGCTTTCTTTTATTTTATATTATATAATATATAAAAATGATATGTATCGATATATATATATATATAAATAAAGAGAAGTGTCATGTTAAATAGATTTCTAAATTTGGACATGCTTTTTTTTTTTTTTTTAAACAATATAAAATATGCTTTTAATTATTAAACAATATTATAGTTATTTAGTAAAGATATAAATAAATCAAAATCATTATATATAATTTGTACTAAAACATTAATTTATTTATGAAGGCTTATTAATTAAGTGAACTTTTATTTAAAAATACTTATTAATTGTTTGATTTCTTTTCTATCTTTATAATCGTATTCCAAAACTTTTTTATAGTTTATCTTCTTCGTCAACAAAGCTTAGCAAATAACAAATCTAATGGTTCGCCATAAGATAGCATCAAAAAAGTCTATTGAAAAATTAAACATACTATATGAAGTAGAAATGCCCAAAAGACTAGACATACAACGCATAGGCAAGTGGATATCTTTGAGCTGTGTGGGAAGATACTCTTGTTGATGAACGATTTATTTAACTAGAAGTTGACTGAAGCAAACAAAATTTGTCTGTATTTTGGTAGAAGAAATTATGAAGAATTTTGATATTATTTGTATTTTAAAATTATTATAAAATAACTAAAATCAAAATATGACAAGAACATGATATAGATTTCCATATGATCAAAATATAATATGGAAAAACCAATAATTTTAAAAGCAAAAGTATATGTAAATTCATAATTTATTTGACTTGTATGAAAGTATGTCTAAATATGTATTTGTTTTGTATGAAGACTCATATGGTTTTTTATATGATAAGAGTGAAAGATTTTTATGAAGCTTTGGTTAAATATATATTTTTTGTAAATTCATAGTAGATTTGATTTGTATGAAAGTATGCCTAAATAACTGTTTGTTTTATATGAAGACTTGTATGGTCTTTCATACGATTAGAATGATTTGATTTGTATGAATATGTGTCAAAATATATATATTTGTTTTGTATGAAGTCTCATACCGTCTTTCAAAATTATACAGCCTGGGACCAAACCCAACTTATAGTAATAAGTTTCCTAATTTTCAATTTGATCTCTAAACAAATTGAAAATTCCATACGGTATTTACACATATAAAATATCCTTTTAATTATTTAACAATATTCTTATTATTAGTAAATAACTAATTCATCCATAATTATTTGATTTAGATAAATGTATGCCTAAATCTATATTTGTTTAGTATGAAGACTCGTATGGAAGACCATACGATCATAACTAGGAAGTGTAAATAAAGAGCTTGATATTGAGTTATGACGTAGGGATGATTATATACAAATAAAAACTATTCATTATTAATATTCATTAAGTTACATTAATTTCAATCTTAGATGATCATTTTAATTAGGCTAGCATACGACAACAATACATATTGAATTTGAATTGAATTAGAGTAATTTGTTAGATAATTCCAACAATGTTTTACTTGGGATAGGCGTGTCATAAAAAAATATGTATTATGTGAATAAGCTCAAACTTTACATCACATTTTGGGTATTCCTTATACAATTTTTAGTGATAAGATAATCTTGATATATATATACATGTATATATATAAATATTTATAAATATATATTCATTATACATAATTTTTTGATTATTATTAATTGATTTAGTAAAGATCAAAATAAATTAAGATCATTATATATAATTTGTACTAAAACATCAATTGATTGATTTTATTTTCTATTTTTATAATGGTATGTCTAATATTTTATATCTTTCATCATTTTTGTCAACAAAGGTTAGAAAATAACAAATTTAATGGTTCACCATAAGATAGCAACGATGAAAAATGAAACAAAATATATGAAGTAGAAATGTCCGAAAGACTTTACGTACAACGCATATGCAAATGGAGATCTTTGAGCTATGGGACACTTTTGTTGATGAACTATTAATTTGACTAGAACTTGACTGAAGTTAATAAAATTTGTCTATATTTTGGGAGAAGGAATTATGAAGAATTTTTAAATTATTTGTAATTTAAAATTATTAAAAAATAACTAAAATCAAAATATGATAAGAACATGATATGGATTTCCATATGATCAAAATATAATATGGAAAAACTAATAATTTAAAAGTGAAAGCCTACGTAAATTCATAATTGATTTAATTTGTATAAAAGTACGTCTAAATATGTATTTGTCTTTTATACGATAAGAATGATTGATTTGTATGAAGCTTTGATTAAATATATATTTTTGTAAATTCATAATTGATTTTATTTGTATGAAAGTATACCTAAATATATATTTGTTTATATGAAGACTAGTATGGCCTTTCATACGATTATAATAATTTGATTTGTATGAATGTAGGTCTAGATATATATTTGTTTTGTATGAAGTCTCGTACCGCCTTTCGAAGTTATAGAGCTTGGGACTGAACCCAAATTATTGTAATAAGTTTCATATTTTTCAATTTGATCTCTAAACAAATTGAGAATTTCATACGGTATTTACACATAAAATCATGATTATTAATAATCATTAAGTTTTATTAAGTTAAATCTTAAGAGATATTTTAATTTGGCTATCCTAAAAGACATCTGTACACATTCAATTTGACTTGGTTTTACCCAATTTATTTGACAATTTCAACAACTATCTACTTAATGCTATGCATGTTATCAGAAAAATATGTATAACTTGAATAAACTCAAACTTTACTATCACCTTTGGGATATTCTTTAAACAATCTGAATAGATAATCTTGATATACATATATATATATATAATCAGCATATCTAATTTATTGATAATTATTAATTGATTTAGTAAAGATCGAAATAAATCAAGATTATGATATTTAATTCATACAAAAACATTAATTTATTTAGTTTATCCTATTTTTTTAAATTATATGGATTCTTATATATTTCACAAAATATATCATCTTCATCTATGAGCTAGTACTACGGCTATATATAAAGAAGATTAAACATAATAAAGATTTACGATGCTTATTAATTGATGTATTTTTCAATTTTTATTATACTATGTCAAATATTTTATATAATTTATCGTCTCTTGAATATATAAAAAAATATCATCATTCATAAATTTTGGATATATATTAATTAATTGTAACATCCCAAAATCACTTTCAGAATAATACGACTACTTCGCCTTCTACAACTGCGATTTAATTTTTTTTTTCACAACCAATCACTAGAAAAATTCCGAATCATTCCTAAGAAACCAAAAACATAAATATCATGTACTTTTTCATCAAACCACTAGAAAATCAATAATAAAGCAATTTAAAAGAAATGAAAAATTCTTTTAAATTTAAGGAATGAACGAGAAATTTTAAACTTTTAAATGTGACAACAGCACAGTCCACATGCCGGCTTCATAGCATAGCTCACTCCACCTTGACTTCCCTACCTGAGATGTTGAGGGAATGAGTGTTGGATAACACTTCGTGCTAACTCTTTTACCCAAAAGAGCACAGATACATGAGAGCGTAACCCAAAATCATGAACCTTGTAATATGTATACCATTTACTTATTATAGTAGACATATGAGCATATCAATCTTGCTTGGGACCGCTACGTCCCGCTCGAGCATCATGAGTTCGGTAGTCACCCGAAGTGATCTTTCAATCAAAATCTTGTACGGATCATACCCGCAAATCATAGCCATATCTATGCACGGTATTATCCGTATATCTTACACATTGTGCGGCTTACCGCAAATCTTGCAAATAAGACATCACATATATATGTCAAACATTCTCTTCATACAATTATGTCATCAAACATCATCATGTCACATTTAATATTCACAATAACAACGCATATCATAACTCATTTCCATATAAACATGTACATTTCTCTAGAGGGTAATTAAACAAAACACAATACACGATTAGTGTTAGAGTATCATCTACCTCTTATTAGGGATAGTATCTGCAATTATATATGGTCCTAAACCCGAGGTCTCCGGAGCTCCTACATTAGGGATGAATTATTCCCTATTAACCCCTTAACAAAATAACATCTTAATCTACAAAATACTAAGATGCTATTGACCGAAACAACATAAATTGACTTAAAATAGGTTGGAAAGTAGGAGCGGGGACTAATATTTATAAAGGTTGAGAAAATGAGCTGCTATTAAACGTAAACACATTCTAACCTCAAATTACGTGCACAATAAATAAATTTGAAACTTCAATTATCTCAACACCAATTATAAATAATGAAATTTGTGACATTTTGCCACTAATTTAAGTCCAATTGGACTTAAAACAAAGATTTTATGACGATTCGATTTATATTCCTCTGGCACAATAAGGAATGAATATTTTATAATTTGCAAACTATATGTAGGAACAACCTGAATTAGAATGCTGTGAAAGTATGCTATAAATATTTCGTGCCCTTTTGAGAAGATTTACAAGTTATTTTGGATTTTTGAAACTGAAATAACTACAATTGTAAATCCCTACCCAACCGCAGGAAAAATATCATAACTCCTAAAATATAAACTAGATCTGCTTGAATTATTTTTTGAAAGATGAATAACACCTTTAGGAATGACATATTAAAATTTGAAGATGTTTGGAAAACTTCAAACCTATATTTCGAATTCTCAAATCAGAACCGTAACAGTTTATAAATTTGGATCTAGAGTAATAGAAAATTCACATAAAATAAAATAGATATCCAATTGACCTAAAATTTTATATGTAGATTAAAATTATAGGAATGGATGACATATTCAAATTCAAGGGATTTGGATATGTATAAACATATATTTTGAATTATTCAATCATAAACGCTTGAATTTATAAACCTGGATAGCAAGTGGTAAAAAATTCGTATTAAATAGAATACATGTCTAATCTGCTTGAAATTTTAACCGTGACTCATAATCATAATAGGGAACAACATACTAAAATTTTTAGATATATAAACAAAATTTTCGAATTTGTTACCATAAAGTACCTGAAAGTTGAAAGGAAGGAAGAAGGATTTTGAATGAATGATGGTGGCTCCCTGGAGAATCCAGACTCTAATTTTTTTAGTTTTTTGTATGACTATTAATCACTAACTAAGCCATCCATTCTATATTTATATCCGAGCATAGTCATCCTATTGGGCTCCGGACCTCAGTTTATTTACTTCAAAATTCATGAATATTTTAATTAAGCCCATTTAACTTAATAAAACATGACCACAAAAAGTTCCAACTTAATTACCTTAACCATTTAATAATTCAATTAATTCCATATACTTTGCCTTCAAATCATAGAAGCATAATTAATCATTCTTAAAGAATTAGATCACGTAGGCTTGCATTGGAATAAAATAAATCAGTCCACATAACATGATTACGTCTATTGAAATATTCAGGTTACTACATTAATTGAGTAATTTTTATTTTGTGGTGATTATTACGTATGTTAATTTGTAATATTTCTCAATATATGCACTCTTTAATAATCTAATATATAAAAAATTTATTATTTCTTCTTGTTCAATAAACAAAATAATATAATATATGAAGAATATTTTGATTGCAATATATTTTATCTTATATATATATATATAAGTATTAGTTAAAATAACTTTTTAAAATTTTATATGTTTTTATGTTTTTTATTATATAATATATAAAAAACACATGTACAAATATATATATATATATAAGGAGAATTGTCAAGTTAAAATATATTTCTAAATTTGGATACACTTTTTCTTTTTTCTAAACAATATATAATATCCTTTTAATTATTAAACAATATTATTACTATTAGTAAATAACTAATTCATCCATAATGATTTAATTTGTATAGATGTATGCCTAAATCTATATTTGTTTTGTATGAAGACTTGTATGGAAGACCATATTTGTTAGTGTAATTTGTACGATAATTCCAACAATGTTTTACTTGGGCTAGGCGTGTCATAAAAAAATATGTATTTCGTGAATAAGCTCAAACTCTACATCACATTATCAGTATTCCTTAAACAATTGTTAGTGATAAGATAATCTTGATATATATATATATATATATATATATTCATTGTACATAATTTGTAGATTATTATTAATTGATTTAGTAAAGATCTAAATAAATCAAGATCATTATATATAATTTGTACTAAACTATTAATTAATTTATGAAGGCTAATTAATTGAGTGAGTTTTTAAATATTTACACACACTTATTAATTGATTGATATTTTTCTATTTTTATAATGGTATTTCAAATGTTTTATGTATTTTATCATCTTCGTCAACAAAGGTTAGCAAATAAAAAATCTAATGGTTCACCATAAGATAGCAACGAAAAAGTCTATTTACTAATGAAACATACTATATGAAGTAGAAATGTCTGAAATACTAGACATACAACGCATATGCAAGTGGAGATCTCTGAGTTGTGTGGAAAGATACTCTTGTTGATGAACTATTTATTTGAGTCGAAGTTGACTAAAGCTGACAAATTTGTCTATATTTTAGGAGAAGAACTTATGAAGAATTTTAAAATTATATGTATTTTAAAATTATTGTAAAATAACTAAAATCAAAATATGATAAGAACATGCTGTGGATTTCCATACAATCAAAATATATTATGGAAAAACTAATAATTTTAAAAGCAAAAGCATATGTAAATTCATAATTGATTTGACTTGTATGAAAGTATGTCTAAATATGTATTTATTTTATATGAAGATTCGTATGGTTTTTTATACGATAAGAAAGATTGATTTGTGTGAAGCTTCGGTTAAATATATATTTTTTGTAAATTCATTATTGATTTGATTTGTATGAAAGTATGCCTAAATAAATATTTGATTTATATTATGACTTGTATGGTCTTTCATAAGATTAGAATGATTTGATTCGTATGAATGTGTGCTTAAATATATATTTGTTTTGTATGAAGTCCATATCACCTTTCGAAGTTATAGAGCCTGGCATTGAAGCTGACTTATAGTAATAAGTTTTCTATTTTTTGATTTGATCTCTAAACATACGGTATTTACACATAAAATCATTATTAGTAATAAAAATTAAGTTTAATCTTAAGAGATATTTTAATTAGAGTATCATAAAAGACAACTATACACATTTAATTTGATAATTTCAACAACCATCTACTTAATGCTATGCATGTTATCAGATAAATGTGCATAACTTGAATAAACTCAAACTTTAATATCACCTTTTAGATATGCTTCTAACAATCTGAACAGATAGTCTTGATATATATATATATATAAATATATATTTATATATATATATATTCATCATACATAATTTTTAAATAATTATTAATTGATTTAGTAAAGATCTAAATAAATCAAGAATATGATATGTAATTCATAATAAAACATTAATTTATTTACTTTATCCTTTTTTTTATTTATTATATGAAATGTTATATATTTCATAAAATATATCATCTTCATCTATAAGCTAGTAAAACGGGTATATGTAAAAAATGATTAAACATAATAAAGATTTACAAAGCTTATTAATTGATTGAGTTTTTTTCTATTTTTATTATGGTATGTCAAATATTTTATATAATTTATCGTCTCTTGAATATATAAAAAAATATCAAATTTCGGATATATATTGATTATTTGAGTAATTTTTATTTTGTGGTGATTATTATTGTATGTTAATTTGGAATATTTCTTAATATATGCACTCTTTAATAATCTAATATATAAACATTTTCTTATTTGCTTTTGTTCAATAAACATAATAATCTAATATATGAAGAATATTTTGATTGTAATCTATTTTATCTTTTATATATATATAAGTATCAGTTAAAATATCTTTCTAAATTTGTATATACTTTTTTTTATTTTTTATTATATAATATATAAGAAAGACATGTACAAATATATATATATATATAAATAAAGAGAAGCGTCATGTTAAATAGATTTCTAAATTTGGATATACTTTTTCTTTTTTTTTTAAACAATATATAATATCCTTTTAATTATTAAATAATATTATTGTTATTAGTAAATATCTATTTCATCCATAATAATTTGATTTGTATAGATGTATGCCTAAATCTATATATGTTTTGAATGAAGACTCATATGAAAGACCATACGATTAGAACATGGAAGTATAAATAAAGAGCTTGAGATTGGGTTATGACGTAGGGATCATTATTTACAAATAAAAAATCTTGATTATTAATATTAATTAAGTTACATTAATTTTAATCTTAGATGATCATTTTAATTAGGCCCTAATAAGATAACTATACATATTGAATTTTAATTGAATTAGAATAATTTGTTAGATAATTCCAACAATGTTTTACTTGGGCTAGGCGTGTCATATAAAAATATGTATTGCGCGAATAAGCTCAAATTTTACATCACATTTTGGATATTCCTTAAACAATTCTTAGTGATAAGATAATCTATAAATATATATATATATATATTCATTGTACGTATTTTTTAGATTATTATTAATTGATTTAGTAAAGATCTAAATAAATCAAGATCATTATATATAATTTGTACTAAAATATTAATTAATTTACGAAAGTTTATTAATTGAGTGAGTTTTAATTTAGAAATACTTATTAATTGATTGATTTATTTTCTATCTTTATAATGGTATGCGAAAACTTTTATATAGTTTATCATCTTCGTCAACAAAGGTTAGCAAATAACAAATCTGATGGTTCACCATAAGATAGCAATGAAAAAGTCTATTGAAAAATGAAACATACTATATGAAGTAGAAATGCCCAAAAGACTAGACATACAATGCATATGCAAGTGGAGATCTTTGAGATGTGTGGAAAGATACTCTTGTTGATGAACTATTTATTTGACTAGAAGTTGATTGAAGCAAACAAAATTTGTCTGTATTTTGGGAGAAGAAATTATGAAGAATTTTAAAATTATTTTTATTTTAAAATTATTATAATATAACTAAAATCAAAATATGATAAGAACATGATATGGATTTCTATATGATCAAAACATAATATGGAAAAACCAATAATTTTAAAAGTGAAAGCATATGTAAATTCATAATTTATTTGACTTATATGAAAGTATGTCTAAATATATATTTGTTTTGTATGAAGACTCGTATGGTTTTTTATATGATAAGAATGATTGATTTGTATGAAGCTTTGAATAAATATATATTTTTTGTAAATTCATAGTTGATTTGATTTGTATGAAAGTATGCCTAAATAACTGTTTGTTTTATACGAAGACTTGTAATGTCTTTCATATGATTACAATAATTTGATTTGTATGAATATGTGTCTAAATATATATTTGTTTTGTATGAAGTCTCATTCCGTCTTTTGAAATAAGTTTCCTATTTTTCTATTTGATCTCTAAACAAATTGAAAATTCCATACGATATTTACACATATATAATATCCTTAAATTATTAAACAATATTATTATTATTAGTAAATAACTAATTCATCCATAATGATTTGATTTGTATAGACGTATACCTAAATCTATATTTGTTTTGTATGAAGACTCGTATGGAAGACCATATAGCTTGATATTGAGTTATGATGTAGGCATGATTATATACAAATAAAAACTATTCATTATTAATATTCATTAAGTTACATTAATTTCAATCTTAGATGATCATTTTAATTAGGCTAGAATAAGACAACTATACATATTGAATTTGAATTGAATTAGAGTAATTTGTTAGATAATCCCAACAATGTTTTACTTGGGATAGGCGTGTTATAAAACACAATGTATTAGGTGAATAAGCTCAAACTTTACATCACATTTTGGGTATTCCTTTAACAATTGTTAGTGATAGGATAATCTTGATATATATATATTCATTATACATAAGTTTTTGATTATTATTACTTGATTCAGTAAAGATCGAAAGAAATTAAGATCACTATATATAATTGTACTAAAAGATTAATTAATTTACGAAGGCTTATTAATTGAATGAGTTTTTAAATATTTACAAACACTTATTAATTGATTAATTTTTTTCTATTTTTATAATTGCATGTCAAATATTTTATATATTTTATCATCTTCGTCAACAAAGATTTGCAAATAGCAAATCTAATGGTTCACCATAAGATAGCAACGAAAAAGTCTATGGAAAAATGAAACATACTATATGAAGTAGAAATGCCGAAAAGACTAGACATACAATGCATTGCAAGTTGAGATCTTTGAGCTGCTTGGAAAGATACTCTTGTTGGTGAACTATTAATTTGACTAGAAGTTGACTGAAGCAAACAAAATTTGTCTGTATTTTGGGAGACGAAATTATGAAGAATTTTGAAATTATTTTTATTTTAAAATTATTATAATATAACTAAAATCAAAATATGATAAGAACTTGATATGGATTTCCATATGATCAAAACATAATATGGAAAAACCAATAATTTTAAAAGCTAAAGCATATGTAAATTCATAATTCAATTGACTTGTATGAAAGTATGTATAAATATGTATTTGTTTTGTATGAAGACTCGTATGGTTTTTTATATGATAAGAATGATTGATTTGTATGAAGTTTTGGTTAAAAATATATTTTTTGTCAATTCATAGTTGATTTTATTTGTATGAACGTATGCCTAAATAACTATTTATTTTATACAAAGATTTGTATGGTCTTTCATACGATTAGAAAGATTTGATTTGTATGAATATGTGTCTAAATAAGTTTCCTATTTTTAATCTCTAAAAAAATTGAAAATTTCATACAGTATTTACACATATTTTATATATTTGATCATTTTTGTCAACAAATGTTAGAAAATAACAAATTTAACGGTTCACCATAAGATAGCAACGAAAAAGTCTATTGAAAAATGAAACATACTATATGAAGTAGAAATGCCCGGAAGACTTGACATACAAAGCATATGCAAATGGAGATCGTTGAGCTATAGGATACTCTTGTTGATGAACTATTTATTTGATTAGAAGTTGACTGAAGTAAATAAAATTTGTCTGTATTTTGGGAGAAGAAATTATGAAGAATTTTGAAATTATTTATATTTTAAAATTGTTAAAAAAAAAACTTAAAGTAAACATGATATGGATTTCCATACGATCAAAATATAATATGGAAAATCTAATAATTTTAAAAGAGAAAGGATATGTAAATTCTTAATTGATTTGACTTGTATGAAAGTATGTCTAAATATGTATTAGATTTGTATGAAGGCTCGTATAGTTTTTTATATGATAAGAATAATTGATTTTTATGAAACTTTGGTGAAATATATATTTTTTGTAAATTCATAATTTATTTGATTTGTATGAAAATATGCCTAAATAAATATTTATTTTATATGAAGACTTGTGTGGTCTTTCATACGATTAGAATGATTTGATTTATATGAATGTGTGTTTAAATATATATTTATTTTGTATAAAGTCTCATACCGTCTTTCGAAGTCATAAGTTAACTATTGTTCAATTTGATCTCTAAACAATTTGAAAATTCCATACGGTATCAACACATAAAATTAGGATTATTAATAATCATTAAGCTTCATTAAGTTAAATCTTAAGAGATATTTTAATTAGACTATCATAATAAACAACTATACACATTTAATTTGACTTTGTTTTACCCAATTTATTTGATAATTTCAACTACCATCTACTTAATGTTATGCATTTTATCTCAAAAATGTGTATAACATGAATATACTCAAAATTTACTATCACCTTTTGGATATTCTTTAAACATTTGAACATATAACGTTGATATATATATATATATTCATCATAGAAAATTTTTAGATAATTATTAATTGATTTAGTAATGATCTAAATAAATCAAGATTATGATATGTAATTCATACTAAAACATTAATTATTTACTTTATCTTTTTTTTTTTAATTATATGGACTGTTATATATTTCACAAAATATATCATCTTCATATATGAGCTAGTAATACGGCTATATATAAAGAAGATTAAACATAATAAAGATTTACAAAGCCTATTAGTTGATTGAGTTTTTTTATTTATATTATGGTATGTCAAATATTTTATATAATTTATCGTCTCTTGAATATATAAAAAAAATATCATCATTCATAAATTTTGGATATATATTAATTAATTGTAAAACCGCAAAATCACTTTCAGAATATTATGACTTCTTCGTCTTCCGAAACTGCGATTTAATTTTTTTTCAAAACCAATCACAAGAAAACTTTCGATTCATTGTTTAAAAACCAAAAACAAAAATATCGTGTACTTGTTTATCAAACCACTGGAAAGTCAATAAGAAAGCAATTCAAAAGAAAAATTAAATTCTTTTAAATTTATGGAATGAACAAGAAATTTTAAACTTTTAAATGTGGCAACAGCACAATCCACAAGCCTGCTTCACAGTGTAGCTCACTCCTCCTTGACTTCCTTACCTAAAATGGTGAGGGGATGAGTGTTGGATAACACTCCGTTGGCTAACTCTTTTACCCACATGAGCACATATACATGAGAGCATAACAATTTACATCTCATAGAGACATCTTATACAATAAAGCACTTCACATATAACCATAAATCATGAACCTTTTAATATGTATACTATTTACTTATTATAGTACGCGTAAGAGCATATCAATCTTGCTTGGGACCGCTTTGTCCTGGTCAAGCATCATGAGTTCGGGAACTACCCCAAGTGATCTTTCGATCAGAATCTTGTACGGGTCATACCCGCAAATCTTAGCGATACCTATGTACAGTATTATCTATATATCTTACACATTGTGTGGCTTTACTATGAATCTTGCAAATAAGACATCACATATGTATGTCAAACATTCTCTTCATTGTATTATGTCATCAAATCATTATTATGTCACATTTAACATTCACAATACCAACGCAATTCATAAATCATTGCTATAGAAACATGTGAATTTCTCTAGAGGGTAATTAAACAAACCACAATACACAATTAGTCTGAGAGAATCACCTTCTATTACAGTAGTAGGGATGGTATCAGCAATTATGCATGGTCTTAAACCCGAGGTCTCCGAAGCTCCTACAATAGGGATGAATTATTCACTATTAACCCCGTAGCTAAATAAAATCTTAATCTATAAAATACTAAGATGCTATTGACCGGAACTATACAAATTGACTTAAAACAGGTAAGGAAGTGGAAGCAGAGACTAATATTTATAAAAGTTGTGAAAACGAGCTTCTATTAAATGTAAAAACATTCAGACATCGATGTACGTGCATAGTAAATAAATTCAAAACTTCAATTTTCTGAACACCAATTATACATAATGAAATTTGTGACATTTTGCCACTAATTTGAGTCCAATTGGACTTAAAAAGAAGATTTTATGACGATTGGATGTATATTCCTATGGTGTAGTAAGGAATGAATATTTTATATTAGCAACTGTAGAAACTAGAATGATATGAAAATATGCTATAAAAAATTCGTGCCTTTTTTAGAAGATTTACTAGTTATTTTGGATTTTTGAAACCGAAATAACTAAAATATAAATTAGATCAACTTGAAATTTTCTTTTGAAAGATGAATAACACTTATAGGAATGACATATTAATAATTGATTATTTTTGGATAACTACAAACCTGTATTTCGAATTCTCAAATCAGAACTGTAACAATTTATAAATTTGGATCTAGAGTAATAGAAAATTCTTATAAAATATAATAGATACTCAATTGACCTAAAATTTTAAAAGTGAATTAAAATTATAGGAATGGATGACATATTCAAATTTCAAGGGATTTGGATATGTGTAAGAATATATTTTGAATTTTTAAATCTTGAATGCTGGAATTTGTAAACCTGAATTCGTATAAAATATAATACATGTCTAATCTGCTTGACATTTTAACCATGACTCATGATAATAATAGGGAACAACATATTAAAATTTCATAGAGTTTCGAGATATATAAATAAGACTTTTGAATTTGTTTACATAAAGTACCTGAAAGTTGAAAGGAAGGAAGAAAGATCTTGAATGAATGATGGCGGCTCCCTAGAGAATCCAAACCCTAATTTTTTTACTTTTTTTATGACTATTAATCTGTAATTAAATTATCCATTCTATATTTATATCCGGGCTTACTCATCCTATTGGGCTCCGGTCTTCAGTTTATGGACTTCAATATTCATGAATATTTTTATTAAGCCCATTTAACTAAATAAAATGTGACCACAACAAATTCCAACTTAATTACCTTAAGCACATAATAATTCAATTAATTCCATATACTTTGCATTCAAATCATAGAAGCATAATTAATCATTCTTAAACAATTAAATCCATAGGCTTGCATTGGAATAAAATAAATCATTCCAGATAACATGATTACGCATATATAAATATTCAGGTTACTACATTAATTGAGTAATTTGTATTTTGTGGTGATTATTATGGTATGTTAATTTGAATATTTCTCAATATATGCACTCTTTAATCATCTAATAAATAAAAAAATTATTTTTTTTCTTCAATAAACAAAATAGTCTAATATATGAAAAATATTTTGATTGCAATCTATTTATCTTATATATATATATAAGTATCAGTTAAAATAGCTTGTTAAATTTGTATATGTTTTTCTGGTTTTTTATTATATAATATATAAAAAAGATATGCACCAATATCTATATATACACATATATGTATATATAAATAAAGAGAAGTGTTAAGTTAAAATAGATTTCTAAATTTGAATATGTTTTTTCTTTTTCTTTTTTAAACAATATATAATATCCCTTTAATTATTAAACATTATTATTATTATTACTAAATAACTAATTCATCCATAATGATTTGATTTTTATAGATGTATGCCTAAATCTATATTTGTTTTGTATGAAGACTCGTATGGGAGACTATACGATCATAACATGGAAGTGTAAATAAAGAGCTTGAGATTGAGTTATGATGTAGGGATCATTACTTACAAATAAAACTCATGATTATTAATATTCATTAAGTTACATTAATTCAATCTTAGATGATCATTTTAATTAGGCCAGCATAAGACAAGTATACATATTGAATTTGAATTGAATTAGATTAATTTATTCGATAATTCCAACAATGTTTTACTGCGGCTAGGCGTGTCATAAAAAAATATGTATTACGTGAATAAGCTCAAACTTTACATCACATTTTGGGTATTCCTTAAACAATTGTTAGTGATAAGATAATCTTCTTATACATATATATTTATATTCATTATACATAATTTTTAGATTATTAGCAATTGATTTAGTAAAGATAGATATATAATATGGAAAAACTTATATTTTTAAAAGCGAAAGCATATGAAAATTCATAATTGATTTGACTTGTATGAAAGTATTTAAATATGTATTTATTTTGTATGAAGACTTGTATGGTTTTTTATACGATAAGAATGATTGATTTTTATGAAGCTTTCGCTAAATATATACTTTTTGTAAATTCATAATTGATTTGATTTATATGAAAGTATGCCTAAATAAATATTTTTTTATATAAGACTTGTATAGTCTTTCATACGATTATAATGATTTGATTTGTATGAATTTGTGTCTAAATATATATTTGTTTTTTATGAAGTTTTATATCATCTTTCAAAGTTATAGAGTTTGGGACTGAACCCAACTTATAGTAATAATTTTAAATTTGATCTCTAAATAAGTTGAAAATTTCATACGGTATTTACACATAAAATTATGATTATTAATAATCATTAAGTTTCATTAAGTTAAATCATAAGAGATATTTTAATCAGACTATCATAAAAGACAATTGTATACATTTAATTTGACTTGGTTTTACCAAATTCATTTGGTAATTTCAACAACCATCTACTTAATGCTATGTATGTTATCAGAAAAATGTGTATAACTTGAATAACCTCAAACTTTACTATCACCTTTTGGATATTCTTTAAACAATCTGAATAGATAATCTTGATATATATATATATATTAATCAGACTATATAATTATTAATTGATTTAGTATAGATCTAGATAAACAAAGATTATGATATGTAATTCATACTAAAACATTAATTTAATTACTTTATCCTTTATTTATAATTATATGGAATGTTATATATTCCACAAAATTAGGATTTATGAAGCTTGTTAGTTGATTAAGATTTTTAATTACGAAGCTTGCTAGTAATTAATATTTGTCTATTTTTCTTATGGCATGTCAAATATTTTATACAATTTATTGTCTCTTGAATATAAAAAAAATATCATCATTAATAAATTATGGATATATATTAATTAATTTAGTAATTTTTATTTTGAGGTTATTATTATTGTATGTTAATTTGGAATATTTCTCAATATATGCACTCTTTGATAATCTAATATATGAAAATTTTGTTATTTGTTTTTCTTCAATAAACAAAATAATCTAATATATAAAGAATATTTTGACTGCAATCTATTTTATCGTATATATATATATATAAAGTATCAGTTAAAATAGCTATATGTTTTTTTTGTTTTTTTATTATATAATCTATTAAAAAGACATGTACCAATATATATATATATATATAGATATAAATAAAGAGAAGTGTCAAGTTAAAATGGATTTCTAAATTTGGATATGCATTTTCTTATTTTTAAAAAATATATAATATCCTCTTAATTATCAAACAATATTATTATTATTATTAAATAACTAATTCATCCATAATGATTTGATTGGTATAGATATATGTATAAATCTATATTTTGTTTTGTATGCAGACTGTATGGAAAGCCATATGATCAGAACATGGAAGTGTAAATAAAGAGCTTGAGATTGAGTTATGATGTAGGGATCATTATTTACAAATAATAACTCATGATTATTAATATTCATTAAGTTACAATAATTTTAATCTTAGATAATCATTTTAATTACGCCAGCATAAGACAACTATACGTATTGAATTTGAATTGAATTAGAGTAATTTTTCAGATAATTCCATCAATTTTTTACTTGGGCTAGGCGTATCATAAAAAAAATTGTATTACGTGCATATGCTCAAACTTTACATCACATTTTGGGTATTCTTTAAACAATTGTTAGAGATAAGACAATCTTGATATATATATATATATATATATATTAATTATACATAATTTTTATATTATTATTAATTGATTTTATAAAGATCTATCATTATATATAATTTTTACTAACATTAATTAATTTACGAAGGCTTATTAATTGAGAGAGAGTTTAAAATTTACAAACACTTATTAATTGATTGATTCTTTTTTTTCTATTTTATAATGGTATATCAAATATTTTATATATTTTATCATATTTGTCAACAAAATTTAGAAAATAACAAATCTAATGGTTCACCATAAGATAGCAACGAAAAAGGCTACTGAAAAATGAAACATACTATATGAAGTAGAAATGCCCAAAAGACTAGACATACAATGCAAATGCAAGTGAAGATCTTTGAGTTGTGTGGAAAGATACTCTTGTTGACAAATACTTAGTTTTTTTTACCCTATGGGGGCAAAATCATAATTTTTCATGAAACTTATTTTTTCTTGAAATTTTTACAATAGATTCCACACATTCTTTTAGGGATATGCTGCAAATTTCAAAATGTAAGAGTTATGGTATATTTTTCGTCAATAAAGTTAAATTTTATCGTGAAATTTTGTTTCACGTAATGCGGTTTAAAAATCATATTTTTGGTGTATACATTGCCTAGAATTGGATTGTGTACTAATAAACTCATTAATTTAATCAATCTGTAATCTAATGGAGGATGAAATATTATAAAATTAAACAAATACTCAGTTTTTTTACCCTATAGGGGCAAAAACGTAATTTTTAATGAAACTTATTTTTCTTTAAATTTTTACAGTAGATTCCACATATTATTTTAGAGATATACTGCAAAATTCAAAGTGTTCTAACCAAAGGTGTAAGAGTTATGGTATATTTTTCCTCAAGAAAGTTAAATTTTAACGTGAAATTTCCTTTCACGTAATGTGGTTCAAAAATCATATTTTTCCTCAAGAATTGGACTGTTCTCTAACAAATTCATTAATATAATCAATATGTAATCTAATGTAAGATGAAATATTATAAAATTTAACGAACACTCAGTTTTTTTACCCTATAGGGGCAAAATCGTAATTTTTCATGAAATTTATTTTTGCTTGAAATTTTTAAATTAGATTCCACACAATATTTTAGTGTTATGCTGCAAATTTCAAAGTGTTCTGACCAAAGGTGAAAGAGTTATGGTATATTTTTCGTCAATAAAGTTAAATTTTCACGTAAATTTTCCTTTCACGTAATGTGGTTTTAAACTATCATATTTTTTATGCATACATTGCTTCGAATTGGATTGTGTACTAAAAAATTCATTAATTTAATCAATCTGTAAGCTAATGTATGATGAAATATTATAAAAATACTCAGTTTTTTTAACCTAAAGGAGCAAAATCGTTATTTTTCATGAAACTTATTTTTGCTTTAAATTTTTACAGTGGATTCCACACATTATTTTAGTGATATGCTTCAAATTTCAAAGTGTTCTGACAAAAGGTGTAAGAGTTATGGTATATTTTTCGTCAATAAAGTTAAATTTTCACGAGAAATTTCCATTCACGTAATGTGGTTCAAAAATCATATTTTTGATGCAAACATTGCTTAGAATTGGATTGTGTACTAATAAATTCATTAATTTAATCAATCTGTAATCTAGTGTATGATGAAATATTATAAAATTTAACAAATACTCAGTTTTTTATTCTATAGGGGCAAAATCGTAATTTTACATGAAAAGTATTTTTTCTTGAAATTTTTAAAGTAGATTCCACATATTATTTGAATGATAGGGTGCAAATTTCAAAGTGTTCTGACCAAAGCTGTAAGAGTTATGGTATATTTTTTGTCAATGAAGTTAAATTTTAACGTGAAATTTCCTTTCAAGTAATGTGGTTTAAAAATCATATTTTTGGTGCATACATTGCTTAGAATTGGATTGTGTACTAATAAATTCATTAATTTAATCAATCTGTAATCTAATGTATGATGAAATATTATAAAATTTAACAAATACTCCGTTTTTTACCCTATAGGGGCAAAATCGTAATTTTTAATGAAACTTATTTTTGCTTGAAATTTTTAGAGTAGATTCCACACATTATTTTTGTAATATGCTGTAAATTTCAAAGTCTTCTGATCAAAGGTATAGCGTTATGGTATATTTTTCGTCAATAAAGTTAAATTTTAACGTGAAATTTCCTTTCGCGTAATGTGGTTCAAAAATCATATTTTTGACGCCTACATTGCTTAGAATTTGATTGTGCACAAATAAATTCATTAATTTAATCAATCTGTAATATAATGCATATTGAAATCTTATAAAATTTAACAAGTACTCAGTTTTGTACCCTATGGGGGCAAAATCGTAATTTTTCATGAAACTTATTTTTTCTTGAAATTTTTACAATAGATTCCACACATTATTTTAGTGATTTTCTGCAAATTCCAAAGTGTTCTGAGCAAAGGTGTAAGAGTTATGGTACATTTTTCGTCAAAAAAGTTAAATTTTAACGTCAAATTTCCTTAATGCGGTTCAATAATCATATTTTTGGTGTATACATTTGCCTAGAATTGGATTGTGTACAAATAAATTCATTAATTTAATCAATCTGTAATCTAATGGATGATGAAATATTATAAAATTTAACAAATACTCAGTTTTTCTACCCTATAGGGGCAAAAAAATAATTTTTAATGAAACTTATTTTTCTTTATATTTTTACAGTAGATTCCACAAATTATTTTAGAGATATGATGCAAAATTCAAAGTGCTCTAATCTAAGGTGTAAGAGTTATGGTATATTTTTACTCAAAAAATTTAAATTTTAACGTGAAATTTCCTTTCACGTAATGTGGTTCAAAAATAATATTTTTGATGCATACATTGCTTAGAATTGGACTGTTTTCTAATAAATTGATTAATATAATCAATATGTAATCTAATGTACGATGAAATATCGTAATTTTTCAAGAAATTTATTTTTGCTTGAAATTTTTAAATTAAATTCCACACAATATTTTAGTGTTATGCTGCAAATTTCAAAGTATTCTGACCAAAGGTGTAAGAGTTATGGTATATTTTCGTCAATAAAGTTAAATTTTAACGTGAATTTTCCTTTCACGTAATGTGGTTTTAAACTATCATATTGTTTGTGCATACATTGCTTAGAATTGAATTGTGTACTCACAATTTAATCATTTAATCAATCTGTTAGCTAATGTATGATGAAATATTATAAAATTTAACAAATACTTAGTTTTTTTACCCTATAGGGGAAAAATCGTTACCTTTCATGAAACTAATTTTTACTTTAAATTTTTACAGTAGATTCCACACATTATTTTAGTGATATGCTTCAAATTTCAAAGCGTTCTAACCAAAGGTGTAACAGTTATGGTATATTTTTCGTCAATAAAGTTAAATTTTAACGTGAAATTTCCTTTCGCGTAATGTGGTTCAAAAATCATATTTTTGATGCCTACATTGCTTAGAATTTGATTGTGCACAAATAAATTCATTAATTTAATCAATCTGTAATATAATGTATATTGAAATCTTATAAAATTTAACAAATACTCAGTTTTGTACCCTATGGGGGCAAAATCGTAATTTTTCATGAAACTTATTTTTTCTTGACATTTTTACAATAGATTCCACACATTATTTTAGTGATATGCTGCAGATTCCAAAGTGTTCTGACCAAAGGTGTAAGAGTTATGGTACATTTTTCGTCAAAAAAGTTAAATTTTAACGTCATATTTCCTTAATACGGTTCAATAATCATATTTTTGGTGTATACATTGCCTAGAATTGGATTGTGTACTAATAAATTCGTTAATTTAATCAATCTGTAATCTAATGGATGATGAAATATTATAAAATTTAACAAATACTTAGTTTTTCTACCCTATAGGGGTAAAAACGTAATTTTTAATGAAACTTATTTTTCTTTAAATTTTTACAGTAGATTCCACACATTATTTTAGAGATATGATGCAAAATTCAGAGTGCTCTAACCTAAGGTGTAAGAGTTATGGTATATTTTTACTCAAGAAATTTAAATTTTAACGTGAAATTTCCTTTCACGTAATGTGGTTCAAAAATCATATTTTTGATGCATACATTGCTTAGAATTGGACTGTTTTCTAATAAACTGATTAATATATTCAATATGTAATCTAATGTACGATGAAATATCGTAATTTTTCAAGAAATTTATTTTTGCTTGAAATTTTTAAATTAGATTCCACACAATATTTTAGTGTTATGCTGCAAATTTCAAAGTATTCTGACCAAAGGTGTAAGAGTTATGGTATATTTTTCGTCAATAAAGTTAAATTTTAACGTGAATTTTCCTTTCACGAAATGTGGTCTTGAACTATCATATTTTTTATGCATACATTGCTTAGAATTGGATTGTGTACTCACAATTTAATTAATTTAATCAATCGATTAGCTAATGTACGATGAAATATTATAAAATTTAACAAATACTCAGTTTTTTTACCCTATAGGGGAAAAATCCTTACTTTTCATGAAACTTATTTTTACTTTAAATTTTTACAGTAGATTCCACACATTATTTTAGCGACATGCTTCAAATTTCAAAGTGTTCTAACCCAAGGTGTAAGAGTTATGGTATATTTTTCGTCAATAAAGTTAAATTTTAACGTGAAATTTCCTTTCACGTAATGTGGTTCAAAAATCATATTTTTGAGGCATACCTTGCTTAGAAATGGATTTTGTACTAACAAATTCATTCATTTAATCAATCTGTAATCTAATGTATGATGAAATATTACAAAATTTAAGAAATACCCAGTTTTTTCCATATAAGGGCAAAATCGTAATTTTTCATGAAACATATTTTTGCTTGAAATTTTTACAGTAGATTCCACACATTATTTTAGTAATATGCTGTAAATTTCAATGTGTTCAGACCAAAGGTGTAAGAGTTATGGTATATTTTTCGTCAATAAAGTTAAATTTTAACGTGAATTTTCCTTTCACGTAATGTGGTTTTAAAGTATCATATTTTTTATGCATACATTGCTTAAAATTGGATTGTGTACTAACAAATTCATTAATTTAATCAATCTGTAAGCTAATGTATAATGAAATATTATAAAATTTAACAAATACTCAGTTTTTTTACCCTATAGGGGAAAATTCGTTATTTTTCATGAAACTGATTTTTTCTTTAAATTTTTACAGTAGATTCCACACATTATTTTAGTAATATGCTGTAAATTTCAAAGTGTTCTGACCAAAGGTGTAAGAGTTACTCTCTAATTTTCGTCATTAAAGTTAAATTTTAACGTCATATTTCCTTTCACGTAATGTGGTTCAAAAATCATATTTTGGGTGCATACATTGCTTAGAATTGGATTGTATACTTATAAATTCATTAATTTAATCAATCTGTAATCTAGTGAATGATGAAATTTTATAAAATTTAACAAATACTCAGTTTTTTATTCTATACGAGCAAAATCGTAATTTTACATGAAACGTATTTTTTCTTGAAATTTTTAATGTAGATTCCACATATTATTTGAATGATAGGGTGCAAATTTTAAAGTGTTCTAAACAAAGCTGTAAGAGATATGGTATATTTTTTGTCAATGAAGTTAAATTTTAACGTGAAATTTCCTTTCAAGTAATGTGGTTCAAAAATCATATTTTTGGTGCATACATTGCTTAGAATTGGATTGTGTACTAATAAATTCATTAATTTAATCAATCTGTAATCTAATGTATGATGAAATATTATAAAATTTAACAAATACTCAGTATTTTACCCTATAGGGACAAAATCGTAATTTTTAATGAAACTTATTTTTGGTTGAAATTTTTAGAGTAGATTCCACACATTATTTTAGTAATATGCTGTAAATTTCAATGTCTTCTGGCCAAAGGTGTAAGTGTTATGGTAAATTTTTCATCAATAAAGTTAAATTTTAACGTGAAATTTCCTTTCACGTAATGTGGTTCAAAAATCATATTTTTGACGCATACATTGCTTAGAAATGGATTGTGTACAAATAAATTCATTAATTTAATCAATCTGTAATATAATGTATAATGAAATATTATAAAATTTAACAAATACTTAGTTTTTTACCCTATGGGCGCAAAATCGTAATTTTTCATGAAACGTATTTTTTCTTGAAATTTTTACAATAGATTCCACACATTATTTTAGTGATATGCTGCAAATTCCAAAGTGTTCTGACCAAAGGTGTAAGAGTTATCGTATATTTTTCGTCAATAAAGTTAAATTTTAACATAAAATATCCTTAATGCGGTTCAATAATCATATTTTTGGTGTATACATTGCCTAGAATTGGATTGTGTACTAATAAATTCATTAATTTAATCAATATATTATCTAATGGATGATGAAATATTATAAAATTTAACAAATACTCAGTTTTTCTAACCTATAGGGGCAAAAACGTAATTTTTAATGAAACTTATTTTTCTTTAAATTTTTGCAGTAGATTCCACACATTATTTTAGAGATATGCTGCAAAATTCAAAGTGTTCTAACCTAAGGTGTAAGAGTTATGGTATATTTTTCCTCAAGAAAGTTGAATTTTAACGTGAAATTTCCTTTCACGTAATGTGGTTCAAAAATCATATTTTTGATGCATACATTGCTTAGAATTGGACTGTATCTAATAAATTTATTAATATTATCAATATGTAATCTAATGTACGATGAAATATCGTAATTTTTCATGAAATTTATTTTTGCTTTAAATTTTTAAATTAGATTCCACACAATATTTTAGTGTTATGCTGCAAATTTCAAAGTATTCTGACCAAAGGTGTAAGAGTTATGGTATATTTTTCGTCAATAAAGTTAAATTTTAACGTGAATTTTCCTTTCACGTAATGTGGTTTTAAACTATCATATTTTTTGTGCATACATTGCTTAGAATTGGATTGTGTACTCACACTTTAATAATTTAATCAATCTGTTAGCTAATGTATGATGAAATATTATAAAATTTAACAAATACTCAGTTTTTTTACCCTATAGGGGAAAAATCGTTACCTTTCATGAAACTAATTTTTACTTTAAATTTTTACAGTAGATTCCACACATTATTTTAGTGATATGCTTCAAATTTCAAAGCGTTCTAACCAAAGGTGTAACAGTTATGGTATATTTTTCGTCAATAAAGTTAAATTTTAACGTGAAATTTCCTTTCACGTAATGTGGTTTTAAAGTATCATATTTTTTATGCATACATTGCTTAAAATTGGATTGTGTACTAACCAATTCATTAATTTAATCAATCTGTAAGCTAATGTATGATGAAATATTATAAAATTTAACAAATACTCAGTTTTTTTACCCTATTCGTTATTTTTCATGAAACTTATTTTTGCTTTAAATTTTTACAGTAGATTCCACACATTATTTAAGTAATATGTTGTAAATTTCAAAGTGTTCTGACCAAAGGTGTAAGAGTTATTGTCTATTTTTCGTCATGAAAGTTATATTTTAACGTCAAATTTCCTTTCACGTAATGTGGTTCAAAAATCATATTTTGGGTGCATACATTGCTTAGAATTGGATTGTATACTAATATTATAAAATTAGTTTAATCAATCTGTAATCTAGAGAATGATGAAATATTATAAAATTTAACAAATACTCAGTTTTTTATTCTATAGGAGCAAAATCGTAATTTTACATGAAACGTATTTTTTCTTGAAATTTTTATAGTAGATTCCACATATTATTTGAATGATTGGGTGCAAATTTCAAAGTGTTCTGAACAAAGCTGTAAGAGTTATGGTATATTTTTTGTGAATGAAATTAAATTTTAACGTGAAATTTCCTTTCAAGTAATGTGGTTCAAAAATCTTATTTTTGATGCATACCTTGCTTAGAATTGGATTGTGTACGAATAAATTCATTAATTTAATCAATCTGTAATCTAATGTATGATGAAATATTATAAAATTTAAGAAATACTTAGTGTTTTTCCCTATAAGGGCAAAATCGTAATTTTTCATGAAACTTATTTTTGCTTGAAATTTTTACCGTAGATTCCACGCATTATTTTTGTAATATGCTGTAACTTTTAAAGTGTTATGACCAAAGGTGTAAGAGTTATGGTATATTTTTCGTCAAAAAGTTAAATTTTAACGTGAATTTTCATTTCACGTAATGTGGTTTTAAAGTATCATATTTTTTATTCATACATTGCTTAAAATTGGATTGTGTACTAAAAAAATCATTAATTTAATCAATCTCTAAGCTAATGTATGATGAAATATTATAATATTTAACAAATACTCAGTTTTTTTACCCTGTAGGGGAAAAACAGTTATTTTTCATGAAACTTATTTTTGCTTTAAATTTTTACAGTAGATTCCACACATTATTTTAGTGATATGCTTCAAATTTCAAAGTGTTCTCACCGAAGGTGTAAGAGTTATGGTATATTTTTCGTCAACAAAGTTAAATTTTAACGTGAAAATTTCTTTCATGTAATGTGGTACAAAAATCAAATTTTTGATGCATACATTGCTTAGACATGGATTGCGTACTAATAAATTCATTAATTCAATCAATTTGTAATATAATGTATGATGAAATATTATAAAATTTAACGAAAACTCAGTTTTTTTACCCAGTAGGGGAAAAACAGTTATTTTTCATGAAACTTATTTTTGCTTTAAATTTTTACAGTAGATTCCACACATTATTTTAGTGATATGCTTCAAATTTCAAAGTGTTCTCACCAAAGGTGTAAGAGTTATGGTATATTTTTCGTCAATAAAGTTAAATTTTAACGTGAAATTTTCTTTCATGTAATGTGGTACAAAAATCAAATTTTTGATGCATACATTGCTTAGACATGGATTGCATACTAATAAATTCATTAATTCAATCAATTTGTAATATAATGTATGATCAAATATTATAAAATTTAACAAATACTCAGTTTTTTTACCCTATGGGGGCAAAATCATAATTTTTCATTGAACTTATTTTCTCTTCAAATTTTTACAGTAGATTCCACACATTATCTTAGTGATATGCTGCAAAGTTCAAAGTGTTCTGACCAAAGGTGTAAGAGTTATGGTATATTTTTCATCAATAAAGTTAATTTTTAACGTGAAATTTCCTTTCAAGTAATGCGGTTCAAAAATCATATTTTTGGAGCATACATTGCGTAGAATTGGCTTGTTTACTAATAAATTCATTAATTTAATCACTCTGTAATCAAATGTATGATGAAATATTATAAAATTTAACAAATACTTAGTTTTTTTACCCTATAGGGGCAAAAACATAATTTTTAATGATAATTATTTTTGTTTTATATTTTTACAGTAGATTCCACCCATTATTTTAGAGATATGCTGGAAAATTCAAAGTGGTCTAACAAAAGGTGTAAGAGTTCTGGTATATTTTTCCTCAATAAAGTTAAATTTTAATGTGAAATTTCCTTTCACGTAATGTGGTTCAAAAATCATATTTTTTATGCATACATTGTTTAGAATTGGACTGTTTTCGAATAAATTGATTAACTGAATCAATATGTAATCTAATGTATGATGAAATATTATAAAATTTAACGAATACTCAGTTTTTTTTACCCAATAGGGGCAAAATCGTAATTTATTTTGAAATTTATTTTTGCTTGAAATTTTTAAATTAGATTCCACACAATATTTTAGTGTTATGCTACAAATTTCAAAGTGTTCTGACCAAAGATGTAAGAGTTATGGTATATTTTTCGGCAATAAAGTTAAATTTTAACGTGAAATTTCCTTTAACGTAATGTTGTTCAAAAATCATATTTTTGGTGCATACATTGCTTAGAATTGGATTGTGTACTAATAAATTCATTAATTTAATCAATCTATAATCTAATGTATGATGAAATATTACAAAATTTAACAAATACTAAGTTTTTTTTACCCTATAGGGACATAATTGTAATTTTTAATGAAACCTATTTTTGCATTAAATTTTTACAGTTGATTCCACACATTATTTTAGTCATATGCTGCAAATTTGAAAGTGTTCTGAACAAAGGTGTAAGAGTTATGGTATATTTTTCCTCAATAAATTTAAATTTTAATGTGAAATTTCCTTTCACGTAATGTGGTTCAAATATCATATTTGTAATACTTACACTGCTAAGAATTGGACTGTTTTCTAATAAATTCATTAATTTAATCAATCTGTAATCTAATGTATGATGAAATATTATAAAATTTAACGAATACAAAGTTTTTTTTACCCAATAGGGGCCGAATCGTAATTTTTCATGAAATTTATTTTTGCTTGAAATATTTAAAGTAGGTTGCGCACATTATTTTAGTGATATGCAGCAAATTTCAAAGTGTTCTAACCACAGGTGTAGGTGTTATTGTATATTTTTCATCAATAAAGTTAATTTTAACGTGAATTTTCCTTTCACGTAATGTGGTAGAAAAATCATATTTTTGATGCATACATTGCTTAGAATTGGAATGTGTACTAATAAATTCATTAATTTAATCAATTTGTAATCTAATGTATGATAACATATTATAAAATTTAATAAATACTCAGTTTTTTACCCTATACGGGAAAATCGTAATTTTTCATGAAACTTATTTTTGTTTGAAATTTTTACAGTAGATTCCACACATTATTTTAGTGATATGCTGCAAATTTCAAAGTGTTCTAACCAAAGGTGTAAGAGTTCTGGTATATTTTTCGTTAATAAAATTAAATTTTAACGTGAAATTTCCTTTCACGTAATGTGGTTCAAAAATCATATTTTTGATGCATACATTGCTTGGAATAGGCCTTTGTACTAACTAATTTCTTAGTTTAATCAATCTGTAATCTAATGTACGATGAAATATTATAAAATCTATCAAATACTCAGTTATTTTACCCTATAGGGGCGAAATCGTTATTTTGCATGAAATTTCTGTTTGCTTGAAATTTTTAAAGTACATTCCACACAATATTTTAGTCTTATGCTCCAAGTGTCAAAGTGTTCTGACCAAAGGTGTAAGAGTTATGGTATATTTTTCCTCAATGAAGTTAAATTTTAACATGAATTTTCCTTTCACGTAATGTGGTTTTAAACTAACATATTTTCTATGCATACATTGCTTAGAATTGGATTGTGTACTAATTAATTCATTAATTTAGTCAATCTGTATTATGATGAAATATTATAAAATTTAAGAAATACTAAGTTTTTTACCCTATAGTGCAAATTCGTAATTCTAAATGAAACTTATTTTTGGTAGAAATTTTTACAGTAGAGTCAACACATTATTTTAGTAATATGTTGTAAATTTTAAAGTGTTCTGACCAAAAGTGTAAGAGTCATGGTATATTTTTCGTAAATAAAGTTAAATTTTAACGTGAAATTTCCTTTCACATAATGTGGTTCAAAAATCATATTTTTGATGCATACATTGCATAGAATTGGATTGTGTACTAATAAATTCATTAATTTCATCAATCTGTAATCTAATGTAAGATGAATATTATAAAATTTAACAAATACCCAATTTTTTTCTCTATAGGGGCAAAATCATAATGAAACTTATTTTTCTTGAAATTTTTGCAGTAGCTTCCACACATTATTTTAGAGTTATGCTGCAAATTTCAAAGTGTTCTGACCAAAGGTGTAAGAGATATGGTTTATTTTTCGTCGATAATGTTAAATTTTAACGTGAAATTTCCATTCACGTAATGTTGATAAAAAATCGTACTTTTGATGCATACATTACTTAGAATTGGATTGTATACTAATAAATTCATTAATTTAATCAATCTGTAATCTAATGTATGATGAAATATTATAAAATTTAACAAATACTAAGTTTTTTTACTCAGTAGGGGCAAAATTGTAATTTTTCATGAAACTTATTTTTTCTTGAAATATTTACAGTAGATTCCACACATTATTTTAGTGATATGCAGCAAATTTCCAAGTGTTCTGACGAAAGTTGTAGGAGTTATGGTATATTTTTCATCAATAAAGATAAATTTTAACGTTAAATTTCCTATCACGTAATGTGGTTCAAAAATCATATTTTTGATGTGTACATTGCTTAGAATTGGATTGTGTACTAATAAATTCATTAATTTAATCAATCTGTAATCTAATGTATGATGAAATACCATAAAATTTAACAAATACACAGTTTTTTTACCCTAAAGGGGCAAAATCGTAATTTTTCATTAAACTTATTTTTGTATGAAATTTTTACAGTAGATTCCATACACTATTTTAGTGATATACTTCAAATTTGAAAGTCTTCTGGCCAAAGGTGTAAGAGGTAAGGCATATTTTTCGTCAATAAAGTTAAATTTTAACATGAAATTTCCTTTTAGGTAATATGGTTCAAAAATCATATTTTTAATGCATACATTGCTCAGAATTGGATTGTGTACTAATAAATTTATTAATTTAATCAATCTGTAATCTAATGTATTATGAAATATTATAAAGTTTAACAAATACTCAGCTTTTTTACCCTATATGGGCAAAATCTTAATTTTTCATGAAACTTATTTTTGCTTGAAATTTTTACAGTAGATTGCACACATTATTTTATTGATATGCTGCAAATTTCAAAGTGTTCTCACCAAAGGTGTAAGAGTTATGGTATATTTTTCGTCAATAAAGTTAAATTCTCACGTGAAATTTCCTTTCACGTAATGTGGTTCAAAAATCATATTTTTGATGCAAATATTTCTTAGAATTGGATTGTGTACTAATAAATTTATTAATTTAATCAATCTGTAATGTAATGTATGATGAAATATTATAAAATTTAACAAATACTCAGTTTTTTACCCTATAGGGGCAAAATCGTAATTTTTCATGAGACTTATTTATGCTTGAAATTTTTACAGTAGATTCCACACATTATTTTACTTATATGCTGTAAATTGCAAAGTGTTCTGACCCAAGGTGTAAGAGTTATGGTATATTTTTTGGTAATAAAGTTAAATTTTAACGTGAAATTTCTTTTCTCAAAATGTGGTTCAAAAGTCATATTTTTGATGCATACACTACTTAGAGTTGGATTTGTACTAATAAATTCATTAATTTAATCAATCTATAATCTAATGTATGATGAAATATTATAAAATTTAACAAATAGTCAGTTTTTTTACCCTATTGGGGCAAAATCGTAATTTTTTATTAAACTTATTTGTGCTAGAAATTTTTAAAGTTGATTCCACACATTATTTTACTGATATGCTGCAAATTTCAAAGTGTTCTGACAAAACGTGTAAGAGTTATGGTTTATTTTTCGTCAATAAAGTTAAATTTTAACGTGAAATTTCCTTTCACGTAATGTGGTTCAAAAATCATATCTTTGATGAAAAAATTGCTTAGAATTGGATTGTGTACTAATAAATTTATTAATTTAATCAATCTGTAATCTAATGTATGATGAAATATTATAAAATTTTACAAATAGTTAGTTTTTTTATCCTATAGGGGCAAAATTGTAATTTTTCATTAAACTTATTTGTGCTTGAAATTTTTACGGTAGATTTCTTACATTATTTTAGTGATATGCTACAAATTTCAAAGTGTTATGACAAAAGGTGTAAGAGTTATGGTATATTTTGCGTCGATAAAGATAAATTTTAACATGAAATGTCCTTTCACGTAATGTGGATCAAAAATCATATTTTTGATGCATAGATTGATTAGAACTAGATTGTGTACTAATAAATTCATTAATTTAATCAATCTATTATCTATTGTATGATAAAATATTATAAACTTTAACAAATACTCAGTTTTTTTACCCTATAGGGGCAAAATCTTAATTTTTCATGAAACCTATTTTTGCTTGAAATTTTTACAGTAGATTCCACACATTATTTTATTTAGATGATGCAAATTTCAAAGTGTTCTCACCAAAGGTGTAAGAGTTATGGTATATTTTTCGTTAATAAAGTTAAATTTTAACGTGAAATTTCCTTTAACGTAATGTGGTTCAAAAATCATATCTTTGATGCAAAAATTGCTTTGAATTGGATTGTGTACTTATAAATTCATTAATTTAATCAATCTGTAATCTAATGTATGATGAAATATTATAAAATTTATTAGAGGCTCAGTTTTTTTACCCTATAGAGGCAAAATCGTAATTTTTCATGAAACGTATTTTTCCTTTCAATTTTTAGAGTAGATTAAACACATTATTTTAGTTATATGCTGGAAACTTCAAAGTGTTCAGATCAAAGGTGTAAGAATTATGCTATATTTTTTGTCAATAAAGTTTAATTTTAACGTGAAATTACCTTTCACGTAATGTGGTTGAAAATTTATATTTTTGATGAATATATTGCTTAGAATTGGATCATGTACTAATAAATTCATTAATTTAATCAATGTATAATCTAATGTTTGATGAAATATTATAAAATTTAACAAATACTCTGTTTTTTTAACCTATAGGGGCAAAATCGTAATTTTTCATGAGGCTTATTTTTGCTTGAAATTTTTACAGTAAATTCCACACATTATTTTAAGGGTATAATTCAAATTTTAAACTATACTGACCAAAGGTGTTAGAGTTATGGTATATTTTTCGTCAATAAAGTTAAATTTTAACGTGAAATTTCCTTTCAATTAATGTGTTTCAAAAATAATATTTTTGTGGCGTACATTGCTAATAATTAGATTGTGTACTAATAAATTCATTATTTTAATCAATCTGTAATCTAATATATGATGAAATATTATAAAATTTAACAAATAGTCAGTTTTTTTACACTATAGGGGCAAAATCGTAATTTTCATGAAACTTGTTTTTGCTTGAAATTTTTACAGTAAATTCCACACATTATTTTAGTGATATGCTACAAATATGAAAGTCTTCTGACCGAATGTGTAAGCGGTATGGTATATTTTTCGTCAATAAAGTTAAATTTCAACGTGACATTTCCTTTCACGTAATATGGATGAAAAATCATATTTTTGAAGCATACATTGCTTAGAATTGGATTGTGTACTAATAAATTCAATAATTTAATCAATCTCTAATCTAATGTATGATAAAATATTATAAAATTTAACAAATACTCAGTTTTTTTACCCTATGGGGGCAAAATCTTAATTTTTCATGAAACTTATTTTTGCTTGAAATTTTTACAGTAGATTCCACACATTATTTTAGGGATATGCTGCAAATTTTAAACTTTTCTGACCAAAGGTGTAAGAGGTATGGTATATTTTTCGTCAATAAAGTTAAATTATAACGTGAAATTTCCATTCACGTAATGTGGTTCAAAAATCATATTTTTGATGCGTACATTGCTGAGAATTGGATCGTGTACTGATAAATTCATTAATTTAATCAATCTGTAATCTAATGTTTGTTAAAATATTATAAAATTTAACAAATACTCAGTTTTTTTACCCTATAGGGGCAAAATCTTAATTTTTCATGAAACTTATTTTTGCTTGAAATTTTTGCAGTAGATTTCACAAATTATTTTAGTGATATGCTGCAAATTTCAAAGTGTTCTCACCAAAGTTGTAAAAGTTATGGTATATTTTTTTTCGATAAAGTTAAATTTTAACGTGAAATTTTTTTTCACATAATGTGGTTCAAGAATCATATTTTTGATGCGTACATTGCTGAGAACTGGATTGTGTACTAATAAATTTATTAGTTTAATCAATCTGTAATCTAATGTATGATAAAATATTATAAAATTTAACAAATACATAGTTTTTCATGAAACTTATTTTTGCTTGAAATTTCTCCAGTAAATTCCACACATTATTTTACTTATATGTTGTAAATTGCAAAGTGTTCTGACCCAAGGTGTAAGAGTTATGGTATATTTTTTGTCAATAAAGTTAAATTTTAAATTGAAATTTCTTTTCTCAGAATGTGGTTCAAAAGTCATATTTTTGATGCATACACTACTTATAGTTGGATTGTGTACTAATAAAATCATTAATTTAATCAATCTGTAAACTAATGTATGATGAAATATTATTAAATTTAACAAATACTCAATTTTTTTACCCTAGAGGGGAAAAATCATAATTTTTCATGAAACCTATTTTTGCTTAAAATTTTTACAGTAGATTCCACACTTTATTTTAGTTATATGCTGGAAATTTCAAAGTGTTCTGACCAAAAGTGTAAGAGTTATGGTATATTTTTCGTCAATAAAGTTAAATTTTAACGTGAATTTTCCTTTCACGTAATATGGTTCAAAAATCATTATTTTGATACATACATTGCTTAGAATTGGATTTTGTACTAAGAAATTCATTAATTTAATCAATCTATAATCTAATGTACGATGAAATATTATAAAATTTAACAAATACTCTGTTTTTTTACCCTAGAGGGGCAAAATCTTAATTTTTCATGAAACTTATTTTTGCTTGAAATTTTTACAGTAAATTCCACACATTATTTTACTTATATGTTATAAATTGCAAAGTGTTCTGACCCAAGGTGTAAGAGTTATAGTATATTTTTTGTCAATAAAGTTAAATTTTAACGTGAAATTTCTTTTCTCAGAATGTGGTTCAAAAGTCATATTTTTGATGCATACACTACTTATAGTTGGATTGTGTAGTAATAAATTCATTAATTTAATCAATCTGTAATCTAATGTATGATGAAATATTATAAAATTTAACAAATACTCCGTTTTTTTACCCTATAGGGGAAAAATCTTAATTTTTCATGAAACCTATTTTTGCTTGAAATTTTTACAGTAGATTCCACACTTTATTTTAGTTATATGCTGGAAATTTCAAAGTGTTCTGACCAAAAGTGTAAGAGTTATGGTATATTTTTCATCAATAAAGTTAAATTTTAACGTGAAATTTCCTTTCACGTAATGTGGTTCAAAAATCATTATTTTGATACATACATTGCTTAGAATTGGATTTTGTACAAAGAAATTCATTAATTTAATCAATCTGTAATCTAATGTATGATGAAATATTATAAAATTTAACAAATACTCAGTTTTTTTACCCTATAGGGGCAAAATCTTAATTTTTCATGAAACTTATTTTTGCTTGAAATTTTTATAGTAGATTCCACACATTGTTTTAGTGATATGCTGCAAATTTCAAAGTGTTCTGACCAAAGGTGTAAGAGTTATGGTATATTTTTCGTCAATAAAGTTAAATTTTAACGTGAAATTTCCTTTCACGTAATGTGGTTCAAAAATCATATTTTTGATTCAAAAATTGCTTAGATTTGGATTTTTTACTAATAAATTCATTAATTTAATCAATCTGTAATCTAATGTATGATGAAATATTTTAAAATTTAACAAATAGTCAGTTTTTTTACCCTATAGGGGCAAAATAGTAATTTTTCATAAGGCCTATTTTTGGTTGAAATTTTTACAGTAGATTCTACACATTATTTTAGGGATATGCTGGAAATTTTAAACTTTTCTGACCAAAGGTGTAAGAGGTATGGTATATTTTTCGTCAATAAAGTTAAATTTTAACTATATATTTCCATTCACGTAATGTGGTTCAAAAATCATATTTTTGATGCGTACATTGCTGAGAATTGGATCGTGTACTTATAAATTCATTAATTTAATCAATCTGTAATCTAATGTTTGTTAAAATATTATAAAATTTAACAAATACTCAGTTTTTTTACCCTATTGGGGCAAAATCTTAATTTTTCAAGAAACTTATTTTTGCTTGAAATTTTTACAGTAGATTTCACAAATTATTTTAGTGATATGCTGCAAATTTCAAAGTGTTCTCACCAAAGTTGTAAAAGTTATAGTATATTTTTTTCGATAAAGTTATATTTTAACGTGTAATTATTTTTCACGTAATGTGGTTCAAGAATCTTATTTCTGATGCGTACATTGCTGAGAATTTGATTGTGTACTAATAAATTTATTAGTTTAATCCATCTGTCATCTAATGTATTATAAAATATTATAAAATTTAACAAATACACAGTTTTTTTACACTATAGGGGCAAAATCTTAATTTTTCATGAAACTTATTTTTGCTTGAAATTTTTACAGTAAATTCCACACATTATTTTACTTATATGTTGTAAATTGCAAAGTGTTCTGACCCAAGGTGTAAGAGTTATGGTATATTTTTTGTCAATAAAGTTAAATTTTAACGTGAAATTTCTTTTCTCAGAATGTGGTTCAAAAGTCATATTTTTTATGCATACACTACTTATAGTTGGATTGTGTACTAATAAATTCAATAATTTAATCAATCTGTAATCTAATGTATGATGAAATATTATTAAATTTAACAAATACTCAGTTTTTTTACCCTATAGGGGAAAATCGTAATTTTTCATGAAACCTATTTTTGCTTGAAATTTTTACAGTAGATTCCACACTTTATTTTAGTTATATGCTGGAAATTTCAAAATGTTCTGACCAAAAGTGTAAGAGTTATGGTATATTTTTCGTCAATAAAGTTAAATTTTAACGTGAAATTTCCTTTCATGTAATGTGGTTCAAAAATCATTATTTTGATACATACATTGCTTAGAATTGGATTTTTTACTAAGAAATTTATTAATTTAAACAATCTGTAATCTAATGTATGATGAAATATTATAAAATTTAACAAATACTCAGTTTTTTTACCCTATAGGGGCAAAATCTTAATTTTTCATGAAACTTATTTTTGCTTGTAATTTTTATAGTAGATTCCACACATTGTTTTAGTGATATGCTGCAAATTTCAAAGTGTTCTCACCGAAGGTGTAAGAGTTATGGTATATTTTTCGTCAATAAAGTTAAATTTTAACGTGAAATTTCCTTTCACGTAATGTGGTTCAAAAATCATATTTTTGATTCAAACATTGCTTAGATTTGGATTTTGTACTAATAAATTCATTAATTTAATCAATTTGTAATCTAATGTATGATGAAATATTTTAAAATTTAACAAATAGTCTGTTTTTTACCCTATAGGGGCAAAATAGTAATTTTTCATAAGGCTTATTTTTGCTTGAAATTTTTATAGTAGATTCCACACATTATTTTAGGGAAATGCTGCAAATTTTAAACTTTTCTGACCAAAGGTGTAAGAGGTATGGTATATTTTTCGTCAATAAAGTTAAACTTTAACGTGAAATTTCCATTCACGTAATGTGGTTCAAAAATCATATTTTTGATGCATACATTGCTGAGAATTGGATCGTGTACTTATAAATTCATTAATTTAATCAATCTGTAATCTAATGTTTGTTAAAATATTATAAAATTTAACAAATACTCAGTTTTTTTACCCTATAGGGGCAAAATCTTAATTTTTCATGAAACTTATTTTTGCTTGAAATTTTTGCAGTAGATTTCACAAAAAGAATTTAGTGATATGCTGCAAATTTCAAAGTGTTCTCACCAAAGTTGTAAAAGTTATGGTATATTTTTTTTTCGATAAAGTTAAATTTTAACGTGAATTTTTTTCATGTAATGTGGTTCAAGAATCATTTTTTTGATGCATACATTGCTGAGAATTGGATTGTATACTAATAAATTTATTAGTTTAATCAATCTGTAATCTAATATATGATAAAATATTATAAAATTTAACAAATACACAGTTTTTTAACCCTATAGGGGCAAAATCTTAATTTTTCATGAAACTTATTTTTGCTTGAAATTTTTACAATAAATTCCACACATTATTTTACTTATATGTTGTAAATTGCAAAGTGTTTTGACCCAAGGTGTAAGAGTTATGGTATATTTTTTGACAATAAAGTTAACTTTTAACGTGAAATTTCTTTTCTCAGAATATGGTTCAAAAGTCATATTTTTGATACATACACTACTTATAGTTGGATTGTGTACTAATAAATTCATTAATTTAATCAATCTGTAAACTAATGTATGATGAAATATTATTAAATTTAACGAATACTCAGTTTTTTTACCCTATAGGGGAAAAATCGTAATTTTTCATGAAACCTATTTTTGCTTGTAATTTTTACTGTAGATTCCATACTTTATTTTAGTTATATGCTGGAAATTTCAAAGTGTTCTGACGAAAAGTGTAAGAGTTATGGTATATTTTTCGTCAATAAAGTTAAATTTTAACGTGAAATTTCTTTTCACGTAATGTGGTTCAAAAATCATATTTTTGATTCAAACATTGCTTAGATTTGGATTTCGTACTAATAAATTCATTAATTTAATCAATCTGTAATCAAATTGATGATGAAATATTTTAAAATTTAACAAATAGTCAGTTTTTTTACCCTATAGGGGCAAAATAGTAATTTTTCATAAGGCTTATTTTTGCTTGAACTTTTTACAGTTGATTCCACACATTATTTTAGGGATATGCTGCAAATGTTAAACTTTTCTGACCAAAGGTGTAAGAGGTATGGTATTTTTCGTCAATAATGTTAAATTTTAACGTGAAATTTCCTTTCACGTAATGTGGTTCAAAAATCATTATTTTAATACATACATTGCTTAGAATTGGATTTTGCACTAAGAAATTCGTTAATTTAATCAATCTGTAATCTAATGTATGATGAAATATAATAAGATTTAACAAATACTCAGTTTTTTTACCCTATAGGAGCAAAATCTTAATTTTTCATGAAACTTATTTTTGCTTGAAATTTTTATAGTAGATTCCACACATTGTTTTAGTGATATGCTGCAAATTTCAAAGTGTTCTCACCCAAGGTGTAAGAGTTATGGTATATTTTTCTTCAATAAAGTTAAATTTTAACGTGAAATTTCCTTTCACGTAATGTGGTTCAAAAATCATATTTTTGATTCAAACATTGCTTAGATTTGGATTTTGTACTAATAAATTCATTAATTTAATCAATCTGTAATCTAATGTATGATGAAATATTTTAAAATTTAACAAATAGTCAGTTTTTTTACCCTATAGGGGCAAAATAGTTATTTGTCGAAAATTACACCATAACTCTTACACCGTTTGTCAAAGCACATTAAAATTTGAACCTTATCCCTAAAATAATGTGTGGAATCTACTGAAAAAATTTCAAGCTAAATTAAATTTCATGAAAAATTACGATTTTGCCCCTCTAGGATAAAAACTGAGTATTTGTCGAAAAATACACCATAACTCTTACACCGTTCGTCAGAACAATTTAAAATTTGTAGATTATCTCTAAAATAATGTGTGGAATCAACTATAAAAATTTCAAGCAAAATTAAATTTCATGAAAAATTACGATTTTGCCCCTATTGGATAAAAACTGAGTATTTGTCGAAAATTACACCATAACTCTTACACCGTTTGTCACAACACTTTAAAATTTGAAGTTTATGACTAAAATAATGTGTGGAATCTACTGTGAAAATTTCAAGCAAAATTAAATTTAATGAAAAATTACGATTTTGCCCCTATAGGATAAAAACTGAGTATTTGTCGAAAAATACACCATAACTCTTACACCGTTTGTCTGAACACTCTAAAATTTGAACTGTATCACTAAAATAATGTGTGGAATCTACAGTAAAAATTTCAAGCAAAATTAAATACAATGAAAAATTACGATTTTGCCCCTGTAGGATAAAAACTGAGTATTTTTCGAAAATTACACCATAACTCTTACACAGTTTGTCACAACACTTTAAAATTTGAACTTTATGACTAAAATAATGTGTGGAATCTACAGTAAAAATTTCAAACAAAATTAAATTTAATGAAAAATTACGATTTTGCCCCTATAGGATAAAAACTGAGTATTTGTCGAAAAATACACCATAACTCTTACACCTATGTCAGAACACTTTAAAATTTGAACCGTATCACTAAAATAATGTGTGGAATCTACTGTAAAAATTTCAAGCAAAATTAAATACAATGAAAAATTACGATTTTGCCCCTATAGGATAAAAACTGAGTATTTGTCGAAAAATACACCATAACTCTTACACCGTTCGTCAGAACAATTTAAAATTTGTAGATTATCTCTAAAATAATGTGTGGAATCTACTGTAAAAATTTCAAGCAAAATAAAATTTAATGAAAAATTACGATTTTGCCCCTATAGGATAAAAACTGAGTATTTGTCGAAAAATACACCATAACTCTTACACCGTTTGTCAGAACACATTAAAATTTGAACCTTATCCCTAAAATAATGTGTGGAATCTACTGTAAAATTTTCAAGCTAAATTAAATTTCATGAAAAATTACGATTTTTCCCCTATAGGATAAAAACTGAGTATTTGTCGAAAAATACACCATAACTCTTACACCGTTTGTTTGAACACTTTAAAATTTGAAGCTTATCACTTAAATAATGTGTGGAATCTACTGTAAAAATTTCAAGCAAAATTAAATTTCATCAAAAATTACGATTTCGCCCCTATAGGATAAAAACTTAGTATTTGTCGAAAATTACACCATAACTCTTACACCGTTTGTCACAACACTTTAAAATTTGAAGTTTATGACTAAAATAATGTGTGGAATCTACTGTAAAAATTTCAAGAAAAATTAAATTTAATGAAAAATTACGATTTTGCCCCTATAGGATAAAAACTGAGTATTTATCAAAAAATACACCATAACTCTTACACCATTTGTCAGAACACTTTAAAATTTGAACCTTATCACTAAAATAATCTGTGGAATCTACTGTAAAAATTTCAAGCAAAATTAAATTTCATCAAAAATTACGATTTCGCCCATATAAGATAAAAACTGAGTATTTGTCGAAAATTACACCATAACTCTTACACCGTTTGTCACAACACTTTAAAAGTTGATGTTTATGACTAAAATAATGTGTGGAATCTACTGTGAAAATTTCAAGCAAAATTAAATTTCATCAAAAATTACGATTTCGCCCCTATAGGATAAAAACTGAGTATTTGTCGAAAATTACACCATAACTCTTACACCGTTTGTCACAACACTTTAAAATTTGAATTTTATGACTAAAATAATGTGTGGAATCTACTGTAAAAATTTCAAGCAAAATTAAATACAATGAAAAATTACGATTTTGCCCCTATAGGATAAAAATTGAGTATTTGTCGAGAATACACCATAACTCTTACACCGTTCGACAGAACAATTTAAGATTTTTAGATTATCTCTAAAATAATGTGTGGAATCTACTGTAAAAATTTCAAGCAAAATTAAATTTCATGAAAAATTACGATTTTGCCCCTATAGTATAAAAACTGAGTATTTGTCGAAAAATATATCATAACTCTTACACCGTTTGTCAGAACACTTTAAAATTTGAAGCTTATCACTAAAATAATGTGTGGAATCTACTGTAAAAATTTCAAGTAAAATTAAATTTCATGAAAAATTACGATTTTGCCCCTATAGGATAAAAACTGAGTATTTGTCGAAAAATACACCATAACTCTTACACCGTTCGTCAGAACAATTTAAAATTTGTAGATTATCTCTAAAATAATGTGTGGAATCTACTGTAAAAATTTCAAGCAAAATTAAATACAATGAAAAAATACAATTTTGCCCCTATAGGATAAAAATTGAGTATTTGTCGAGAATACACCATAACTCTTACACCGTTCGACAGAACAATTTAAGAATTTTAGATTATCTCTAAAATAAAGTGTGGAATCTACTGTAACAATTTCAAGCAAAATTAAATTTCATGAAAAATTACGATTTTGCCCCTATAGTATAAAAACTGAGTATTTGTCGAAAAATATATCATAACTCTTACACCGTTTGTTTGAACACTTTAAAATTTGAAGCTTATCACTAAAATAATGTGTGGAATCTACTGTAAAAATTTCAAGCAAAATTAAATTTAATGAAAAATTACGATTTTGCCCCTATAGGATAAAAACTGAGTATTTGTCGAAAAATACACCATAACTCTTACACCGTTTGTCAGAACACATTAAAATTTGAACCTTATCCCTAAATAATGTGTGGAATCTACTGTAAAAATTTCAAGCTAAATTAAATTTCATGAAAAATTACGATTTTTCCCCTATAGGATAAAAACTGAGTATTTGTCGAAAAATACACCATAACTCTTGCACCGTTTGTTTGATCACTTTAAAATTTGAAGTTATCTCTAAAATAATGTGTGGAATCTACTGTAAAAATTTCAAGCAAAATTAAATTTCATCAAAAATTACGATTTCGCCCCTATAGGATAAAAACTGAGTATTTGTCGAAAATTACACCATAACTCTTACACCGTTTGTCACAACACTTTAAAATTTGAATTTTATGACTAAAATAATGTGTGGAATCTACTGTAAAAATTTCAAGCAAAATTAAATTTAATGAAAAATTACGATTTTGCCCCTATAGGATAAAAACTGAGTATTTGTCGAAAAATACACCATAAATCTTACACCGTTTGTCAGAACACTTTAAAATTTGAAGCTTATCACTAAAATAATGTGTGGAATCTGCTGTAAAAATTTCAAGCAAAATTAAATTTCATCAAAAATTACGATTTCGCCCATATAAGATAAAAACTGAGTATTTGTCGAAAATTACACCATAACTCTTACACCGTTTGTCACAACACTTTAAAATTTGAAGTTTATGACTAAATTAATGTGCAGAATCTACTGCAAAAATATCAAGCAAAATTAAATTTAATGAAAAATTACGATTTTGCCCCTATAGGATAAAAACTGAGTATTTGTCGAAAAATACACCTTAACTCTTACACCGTTTGTTAGAACTCTATAAAATTTGAACCGTATCACTAAAATAATGTGTGGAATCTACTGTAAAAATTTCAAGCAAAATTAAATTTCATCAAAAATTACGATTTCGCCCCTATAGGATAAAAACTGAGTATTTGTCGAAAATTACACCATAACTCTTACACCGTTTGTCACAACACTTTAAAATTTGAAGTTTATGACTAAATTAATGTGTGGAATCTACTGCAAAAATTTCAAGCAAAATTAAATTTAATGAAAAATTACGATTTTGCCCCTATAGGATAAAAACTGAGTATTTGTCGAAAAATACACTATAACTCTTACACCGTTTGTCAGATTCTATAAAATTTGAACCGTATCACTAAAATAATGTGTGGAATCTACTGTAAAAATTTCAAGCAAAATTAAATACAATGAAAAATTACGATTTTGCCCCTATAGGATAAAAATTGAGTATTTGTCGAGAATATACCATAACTCTTACACCGTTCGACAGAAAAATTTAAGATTTTTAGATTATCTCTAAAATAATGTGTGGAATCTACTGTAAAAATTTCAAGCAAAATTAAATTTCATGAAAAATTACGATTTTGCCCCTATAGGATAAAAACTGAGTATTTTTCGAAAAATACACCATAACTCTTACACCGTTTGTCAGAACACATTAAAATTTGAACCTTATCCCTAAAATAATATGTGGAATCTACTGTAAAAATTTCAAGCTAAATTAAATTTCACGAAAAATTACGATTTTTCCCCTATAGGATAAAAACTGAGTATTTGTCGAAAAATACACCATAACTCTTACACCGTTTGTTTGAACACTTTAAAATTTGAAGCTTATCACTAAAATAATGTGTGGAATCTACTGTAAAAATTTCAAGCAAAATTAAATTTCATCAAAAATTACGATTTCGCCCCTATAGGATAAAAACTGAGTATTTGTCGAAAATTACACCATAACTCTTACACCGTTTGTCACAACACTTTAAAATTTCAAGTTTATGAATAAAATAATGTGTGGAATCTACTGTAAAAATTTCAAGAAAAATTAAATTTAATGAAAAATTACAATTTTGCCCCTATAGGATAAAAACTAAGTATTTGTCGAAAAATACACCATAACTCTTACACCGTTTTTTTGAACACTTTAAAATTTGAAGCTTATCACTAAAATAATGTGTGGAATCTACTTTAAAAATTTCAAGCAAAATTAAATTTCATCAAAAATTACGATTTCGCCCATATAAGATAAAAACTGAGTATTTGTCGAAAATTACACCATAACTCTTTCACCGTTTGTCACAACACTTTAAAATTAGAAGTTAATGACTAATATAATGTGTGGAATCTACTGTGAAAATTTCAAGCAAAATTAAATTTATTGAAATATTACGATTTTGCCCCTATAGGATAAAGACTGAGTATTTGTCGAAAAATACACTATAACTCTTACACCGTTTGTCAGAACACTCTAAAATTTGAACCGTGTCACTAAAATAATGTGTGGAATCTACTATAAAAATTTCAAGCAAAATTAAATACAATGAAAAATTACAATTTTGCCCCTATAGGATAAAAACTGAGTATTTGTCGAAAAATACACCATAACTCTTACACCGTTCGTCAGAACAATTTAAAATTTGTAGATTATCTCTAAAATAATGTGTGGAATCTACTGTAAAAATTTCAAGGAAAATTAAACTTCATGAAAAATTACGATTTTGCCCCTATAGGATAAAAACTGAGTATTTGTCGAAAAATACACCATAACTCTTACACCGTTTGTCAAAGCACATTAAAATTTGAACCTTAGACCTAAAATAATGTGTGGAATCTACTGTAAAAATTTGAAGCTAAATTAAATTTCATGAAAAATTACGATTTTGCCCCTCTAGGATAAAAACTGAGTATTTGTCGAAAAATACACCATAACTCTTACACCGTTTTTTTGAACACTTTAAAATTTGAAGCTTATCACTAAAATAATGTGTGGAATTTACTGTAAAAATTTCTAGCAAAATTAAATTTCATCAAAAATTACGGTTTTGCCCCTATAGGATAAAAACTGAGTATTTGTCGAAAAATACACCATAACTCTTACTCCGTTTGTCACAACACTTTAAAATTTTAACTGTATCACTAAAATAATGGGTAGAATCTACTGTAAAAATTTCAAGCAAAATTAAATACAATGAAAAATTACGATTTTGCCCCTAAAGGATAAAAACTGAGTATTTGTCGAAAAATACACCATAACTCTTACACCGTTTGTCACAACACTTTAAAATTTGAACTGTATCACTAAAATAATGTGTAGAATCTACTGTGAAAATTTCAAGCAAAATTAAATTTAATGAAAAATTACGATTTTGCCCCTATAGGATAAAGACTGAGTATTTGTCGAAAAATACATCATAACTCTTACACCGTTTGTTTGAACACTCTAAAATTTGAACTGTATCACTAAAATAATGTGTGGAATCTACTGTAAAAATTTCAAGCAAAATTAAATACAATGAAAAATTACTATTTTGCCCCTGTAGGATAAAAACTGAGTATTTTTTGAAAATTACACCATAACTCTTACACCGTTTGTCACAACACTTTAAAATTTGAAGTTAATGACTAAAATAATGTGTGAAATCTACAGTAAAAATTTCAAGCAAAATTAAATTTAATGAAAAATTACGATTTTGCCCCTATAGGATAAAAACTGAGTATTTGTCGAAAAATACACCATAACTCTTACACCGTTTGTCTGAACACTCTAAAATTTGAACTGTATCACTAAAATAATGTGTGGAATCTACAGTAAAAATTTCAAGCAAAATTAAATACAATGAAAAATTACGATTTTGCCCCTGTAGGATAAAAACTGAGTATTTTTCGAAAATTACACCATAACTCTTACACCGTTTGTCACAACACTTTAAAATTTGAAGTTTATGACTAAAATAATGTGTGGAATCTACAGTAAAAATTTCAAACAAAATTAAATTTAATGAAAAATTACGATTTTGCCCCTATAGGATAAAAACTGAGTATTTGTCGAAAAATACACCATAACTCTTACACCTATGTCAGAACACTTTAAAATTTGAACCGTATCACTAAAATAATGTGTGGAATCTACTGTAAAAATTTCAAGCAAAATTAAATACAATGAAAAATTGCGATTTTGCCCCTATAGGATAAAAACTGAGTATTTGTCGAAAAATACACCATAACTCTTACACCGTTCGTCAGAACAATTTAAAATTTGTAGATTATCTCTAAAATAATGTGTGGAATCTACTGTAAAAATTTCAAGCAAAATTAAATTTCATCAAAAATTACGATTTCGCCCCTATAGGATAAAAACTGAGTATTTGTCGAAAATTACACCATAACTCTTACACCGTTTGTCACAACACTTTAAAATTTGAATTTTATGACTAAAATAATGTGTGGAATCTACTGTAAAAATTTCAAGCAAAATTAAATTTAATGAAAAATTACGATTTTGCCCCTATAGGATAAAAACTGAGTATTTGTCGAAAAATACACCATAAATCTTACACCGTTTGTCAGAACACTTTAAAATTTGAAGCTTATCACTAAAATAATGTGTGGAATCTGCTGTAAAAATTTCAAGCAAAATTAAATTTCATCAAAAATTACGATTTCGCCCATATAAGATAAAAACTGAGTATTTGTCGAAAATTACACCATAACTCTTACACCGTTTGTCACAACACTTTAAAATTTGAAGTTTATGACTAAATTAATGTGCAGAATCTACTGCAAAAATTTCAAGCAAAATTAAATTTAATGAAAAATTACGATTTTGCCCCTATAGGATAAAAACTGAGTATTTGTCGAAAAATACACCTTAACTCTTACACCGTTTGTTAGAACTCTATAAAATTTGAACCGTATCACTAAAATAATGTGTGGAATCTACTGTAAAAATTTCAAGCAAAATTAAATTTCATCAAAAATTACGATTTCGCCCCTATAGGATAAAAACTGAGTATTTGTCGAAAATTACACCATAACTCTTACACCGTTTGTCACAACACTTTAAAATTTGAAGTTTATGACTAAATTAATGTGTGGAATCTACTGCAAAAATTTCAAGCAAAATTAAATTTAATGAAAAATTACGATTTTGCCCCTATAGGATAAAAACTGAGTATTTGTCGAAAAATACACTATAACTCTTACACCGTTTGTCAGATTCTATAAAATTTGAACCGTATCACTAAAATAATGTGTGGAATCTACTGTAAAAATTTCAAGCAAAATTAAATACAATGAAAAATTACGATTTTGCCCCTATAGGATAAAAATTGAGTATTTGTCGAGAATATACCATAACTCTTACACCGTTCGACAGAAAAATTTAAGATTTTTAGATTATCTCTAAAATAATGTGTGGAATCTACTGTAAAAATTTCAAGCAAAATTAAATTTCATGAAAAATTACGATTTTGCCCCTATAGGATAAAAACTGAGTATTTTTCGAAAAATACACCATAACTCTTACACCGTTTGTCAGAACACATTAAAATTTGAACCTTATCCCTAAAATAATATGTGGAATCTACTGTAAAAATTTCAAGCTAAATTAAATTTCACGAAAAATTACGATTTTTCCCCTATAGGATAAAAACTGAGTATTTGTCGAAAAATACACCATAACTCTTACACCGTTTGTTTGAACACTTTAAAATTTGAAGCTTATCACTAAAATAATGTGTGGAATCTACTGTAAAAATTTCAAGCAAAATTAAATTTCATCAAAAATTACGATTTCGCCCCTATAGGATAAAAACTGAGTATTTGTCGAAAATTACACCATAACTCTTACACCGTTTGTCACAACACTTTAAAATTTCAAGTTTATGAATAAAATAATGTGTGGAATCTACTGTAAAAATTTCAAGAAAAATTAAATTTAATGAAAAATTACAATTTTGCCCCTATAGGATAAAAACTAAGTATTTGTCGAAAAATACACCATAACTCTTACACCGTTTTTTTGAACACTTTAAAATTTGAAGCTTATCACTAAAATAATGTGTGGAATCTACTTTAAAAATTTCAAGCAAAATTAAATTTCATCAAAAATTACGATTTCGCCCATATAAGATAAAAACTGAGTATTTGTCGAAAATTACACCATAACTCTTTCACCGTTTGTCACAACACTTTAAAATTAGAAGTTAATGACTAATATAATGTGTGGAATCTACTGTGAAAATTTCAAGCAAAATTAAATTTATTGAAATATTACGATTTTGCCCCTATATGATAAAGACTGAGTATTTGTCGAAAAATACACTATAACTCTTACACCGTTTGTCAGAACACTCTAAAATTTGAACCGTGTCACTAAAATAATGTGTGGAATCTACTATAAAAATTTCAAGCAAAATTAAATACAATGAAAAATTACAATTTTGCCCCTATAGGATAAAAACTGAGTATTTGTCGAAAAATACACCATAACTCTTACACCGTTCGTCAGAACAATTTAAAATTTGTAGATTATCTCTAAAATAATGTGTGGAATCTACTGTAAAAATTTCAAGGAAAATTAAACTTCATGAAAAATTACGATTTTGCCCCTATAGGATAAAAACTGAGTATTTGTCGAAAAATACACCATAACTCTTACACCGTTTGTCAAAGCACATTAAAATTTGAACCTTAGACCTAAAATAATGTGTGGAATCTACTGTAAAAATTTGAAGCTAAATTAAATTTCATGAAAAATTACGATTTTGCCCCTCTAGGATAAAAACTGAGTATTTGTCGAAAAATACACCATAACTCTTACACCGTTTTTTTGAACACTTTAAAATTTGAAGCTTATCACTAAAATAATGTGTGGAATTTACTGTAAAAATTTCTAGCAAAATTAAATTTCATCAAAAATTACGGTTTTGCCCCTATAGGATAAAAACTGAGTATTTGTCGAAAAATACACCATAACTCTTACTCCGTTTGTCACAACACTTTAAAATTTTAACTGTATCACTAAAATAATGTGTAGAATCTACTGTAAAAATTTCAAGCAAAATTAAATACAATGAAAAATTACGATTTTGCCCCTAAAGGATAAAAACTGAGTATTTGTCGAAAAATACACCATAACTCTTACACCGTTTGTCACAACACTTTAAAATTTGAACTGTATCACTAAAATAATGTGTAGAATCTACTGTGAAAATTTCAAGCAAAATTAAATTTAATGAAAAATTACGATTTTGCCCCTATAGGATAAAGACTGAGTATTTGTCGAAAAATACATCATAACTCTTACACCGTTTGTTTGAACACTCTAAAATTTGAACTGTATCACTAAAATAATGTGTGGAATCTACTGTAAAAATTTCAAGCAAAATTAAATACAATGAAAAATTACTATTTTGCCCCTGTAGGATAAAAACTGAGTATTTTTTGAAAATTACACCATAACTCTTACACCGTTTGTCACAACACTTTAAAATTTGAAGTTTATGACTAAAATAATGTGTGAAATCTACAGTAAAAATTTCAAGCAAAATTAAATTTAATGAAAAATTACGATTTTGCCCCTATAGGATAAAAACTGAGTATTTGTCGAAAAATACACCATAACTCTTACACCGTTTGTCTGAACACTCTAAAATTTGAACTGTATCACTAAAATAATGTGTGGAATCTACAGTAAAAATTTCAAGCAAAATTAAATACAATGAAAAATTACGATTTTGCCCCTGTAGGATAAAAACTGAGTATTTTTCGAAAATTACACCATAACTCTTACACCGTTTGTCACAACACTTTAAAATTTGAAGTTTATGACTAAAATAATGTGTGGAATCTACAGTAAAAATTTCAAACAAAATTAAATTTAATGAAAAATTACGATTTTGCCCCTATAGGATAAAAACTGAGTATTTGTCGAAAAATACACCATAACTCTTACACCTATGTCAGAACACTTTAAAATTTGAACCGTATCACTAAAATAATGTGTGGAATCTACTGTAAAAATTTCAAGCAAAATTAAATACAATGAAAAATTACTATTTTGCCCCTATAGGATAAAAACTGAGTATTTGTCGAAAAATACACCATAACTCTTACACCGTTCGTCAGAACAATTTAAAATTTGTAGATTATCTCTAAAATAATGTGTGGAATCTACTGTAAAAATTTCAAGCAAAATAAAATTTAATGAAAAATTACGATTTTGCCCCTATAGGATAAAAACTGAGTATTTGTCGAAAAATACACCATAACTCTTACACCGTTTGTTAGAACACATTAAAATTTGAACCTTATCCCTAAAATAATGTGTGGAATCTACTGTAAAATTTTCAAGCTAAATTAAATTTCATGAAAAATTACGATTTTTCCCCTATAGGATAAAAACTGAGTATTTGTCGAAAAATACACCATAACTCTTACACCGTTTGTTTGAACACTTTAAAATTTGAAGCTTATCACTTAAATAATGTGTGGAATCTACTGTAAAAATTTCAAGCAAAATTAAATTTCATCAAAAATTACGATTTCGCCCCTATAGGATAAAAACTTAGTATTTGTCGAAAATTACACCATAACTCTTACACCGTTTGTCACAACACTTTAAAATTTGAAGTTTATGACTAAAATAATGTGTGGAATCTACTGTAAAAATTTCAAGAAAAATTAAATTTAATGAAAAATTACGATTTTGCCCCTATAGGATAAAAACTGAGTATTTATCAAAAAATACACCATAACTCTTACACCGTTTGTCAGAACACTTTAAAATTTGAACCTTATCACTAAAATAATGTGTGGAATCTACTGTAAAAATTTCAAGCAAAATTAAATTTCATCAAAAATTACGATTTCGCCCATATAAGATAAAAACTGAGTATTTGTCGAAAATTACACCATAACTCTTACACCGTTTGTCACAACACTTTAAAAGTTGATGTTTATGACTAAAATAATGTGTGGAATCTACTGTGAAAATTTCAAGCAAAATTAAATTTCATCAAAAATTACGATTTCGCCCCTATAGGATAAAAACTGAGTATTTGTCGAAAATTACACCATAACTCTTACACCGTTTGTCACAACACTTTAAAATTTGAATTTTATGACTAAAATAATGTGTGGAATCTACTGTAAAAATTTCAAGCAAAATTAAATTTAATGAAAAATTACGATTTTGCCCCTATAGGATAAAAACTGAGTATTTGTCGAAAAATACACCATAAATCTTACACCGTTTGTCAGAACACTTTTAAATTTGAAGCTTATCACTAAAATAATGTGTGGAATCTACTGTAAAAATTTCAAGCAAAATTAAATTTCATCAAAAATTACGATTTCGCCCATATAAGATAAAAACTGAGTATTTGTCGAAAATTACACCATAACTCTTACACCGTTTGTCACAACACTTTAAAATTTGAAGTTTATGACTAAATTAATGTGCGGAATCTACTGCAAAAATTTCAAGCAAAATTAAATTTAATGAAAAATTACGATTTTGCCCCTATAGGATAAAAACTGAGTATTTGTCGAAAAATACACCTTAACTCTTACACCGTTTGTTAGAACTCTATAAAATTTGAACCGTATCACTAAAATAATGTGTGGAATCTACTGTAAAAATTTCAAGCAAAATTAAATTTCATCAAAAATTACGATTTCGCCCCTATAGGATAAAAACTGAGTATTTGTCGAAAATTACACCATAACTCTTACACCGTTTGTCACAACACTTTAAAATTTGAAGTTTATGACTAAATTAATGTGTGGAATCTACTGCAAAAATTTCAAGCAAAATTAAATTTAATGAAAAATTACGATTTTGCCCCTATAGGATAAAAACTGAGTATTTGTCGAAAAATACACTATAACTCTTACACCGTTTGTCAGATTCTATAAAATTTGAACCGTATCACTAAAATAATGTGTGGAATCTACTGTAAAAATTTCAAGCAAAATTAAATACAATGAAAAATTACGATTTTGCCCCTATAGGATAAAAATTGAGTATTTGTCGAGAATATACCATAACTCTTACACCGTTCGATAGAAGAATTTAAGATTTTTAGATTATCTCTAAAATAATGTGTGGAATCTACTGTAAAAATTTCAAGCAAAATTAAATTTCATGAAAAATTACGATTTTGCCCCTATAGGATAAAAACTGAGTATTTTTCGAAAAATACACCATAACTCTTACACCGTTTGTCAGAACACATTAAAATTTGAACCTTATCCCTAAAATAATATGTGGAATCTACTGTAAAAATTTCAAGCTAAATTAAATTTCACGAAAAATTACGATTTTTCCCCTATAGGATAAAAACTGAGTATTTGTCGAAAAATACACCATAACTCTTACACCGTTTGTTTGAACACTTTAAAATTTGAAGCTTATCACTAAAATAATGTGTGGAATCTACTGTAAAAATTTCAAGCAAAATTAAATTTCATCAAAAATTACGATTTCGCCCCTATAGGATAAAAACTGAGTATTTGTCCGTTTGTCACAACACTTTAAAATTTCAAGTTTATGAATAAAATAATGTGTGGAATCTACTGTAAAAATTTCAAGAAAAATTAAATTTAATGAAAAATTACAATTTTGCCCCCATAGGATAAAAACTAAGTATTTGTCGAAAAATACACCATAACTCTTACACCGTTTTTTTGAACACTTTAAAATTTGAAGCTTATCACTAAAATAATGTGTGGAATCTACTTTAAAAATTTCAAGCAAAATTAAATTTCATCAAAAATTACGATTTCGCCCATATAAGATAAAAACTGAGTATTTGTCGAAAATTACACCATAACTCTTTCACCGTTTGTCACAACACTTTAAAATTAGAAGTTAATGACTAATATAATGTGTGGAATCTACTGTGAAAATTTCAAGCAAAATTAAATTTATTGAAATATTACGATTTTGCCCCTATAGGATAAAGACTGAGTATTTGTCGAAAAATACAATATAACTCTTACACCGTTTGTCAGAACACTCTAAAATTTGAACCGTGTCACTAAAATAATGTGTGGAATCTACTATAAAAATTTCAAGCAAAATTAAATACAATGAAAAATTACAATTTTGCCCCTATAGGATAAAAACTGAGTATTTGTCGAAAAATACACCATAACTCTTACACCGTTCGTCAGAAAAATTTAAAATTTGTAGATTATCTCTAAAATAATGTGTGGAATCTACTGTAAAAATTTCAAGGAAAATTAAACTTCATGAAAAATTACGATTTTGCCCCTATAGGATAAAAACTGAGTATTTGTCGAAAAATACACCATAACTCTTACACCGTTTGTCTGAACACTCTAAAATTTGAACTGTATCACTAAAATAATGTGTGGAATCTACAGTAAAAATTTCAAGCAAAATTAAATACAATGAAAAATTACGATTTTGCCCCTGTAGGATAAAAACTGAGTATTTTTCGAAAATTACACCATAACTCTTACACCGTTTGTCACAACACTTTAAAATTTGAAGTTTATGACTAAAATAATGTGTGGAATCTACAGTAAAAATTTCAAACAAAATTAAATTTAATGAAAAATTACGATTTTGCCCCTATAGGATAAAAACTGAGTATTTGTCGAAAAATACACCATAACTCTTACACCTATGTCAGAACACTTTAAAATTTGAACCGTATCACTAAAATAATGTGTGGAATCTACTGTAAAAATTTCAAGCAAAATTAAATACAATGAAAAATTACGATTTTGCCCCTATAGGATAAAAACTGAGTATTTGTCGAAAAATACACCATAACTCTTACACCGTTCGTCAGAACAATTTAAAATTTGTAGATTATCTCTAAAATAATGTGTGGAATCTACTGTAAAAATTTCAAGCAAAATAAAATTTAATGAAAAATTACGATTTTGCCCCTATAGGATAAAAACTGAGTATTTGTCGAAAAATACACCATAACTCTTACACCGTTTGTCAGAACACATTAAAATTTGAACCTTATCCCTAAAATAATGTGTGGAATCTACTGTAAAATTTTCAAGCTAAATTAAATTTCATGAAAAATTACGATTTTTCCCCTATAGGATAAAAACTGAGTATTTGTCGAAAAATACACCATAACTCTTACACCGTTTGTTTGAACACTTTAAAATTTGAAGCTTATCACTTAAATAATGTGTGGAATCTACTGTAAAAATTTCAAGCAAAATTAAATTTCATCAAAAATTACGATTTCGCCCCTATAGGATAAAAACTTAGTATTTGTCGAAAATTACACCATAACTCTTACACCGTTTGTCACAACACTTTAAAATTTGAAGTTTATGACTAAAATAATGTGTGGAATCTACTGTAAAAATTTCAAGAAAAATTAAATTTAATGAAAAATTACGATTTTGCCCCTATAGGATAAAAACTGAGTATTTATCAAAAAATACACCATAACTCTTACACCGTTTGTCAGAACACTTTAAAATTTGAACCTTATCACTAAAATAATGTGTGGAATCTACTGTAAAAATTTCAAGCAAAATTAAATTTCATCAAAAATTACGATTTCGCCCATATAAGATAAAAACTGAGTATTTGTCGAAAATTACACCATAACTCTTACACCGTTTGTCACAACACTTTAAAAGTTGATGTTTATGACTAAAATAATGTGTGGAATCTACTGTGAAAATTTCAAGCAAAATTAAATTTCATCAAAAATTACGATTTCGCCCCTATAGGATAAAAACTGAGTATTTGTCGAAAATTAGACCATAACTCTTACACCGTTTGTCACAACACTTTAAAATTTGAATTTTATGACTAAAATAATGTGTGGAATCTACTGTAAAAATTTCAAGCAAAATTAAATTTAATGAAAAATTACGATTTTGCCCCTATAGGATAAAAACTGAGTATTTGTCGAAAAATACACCATAAATCTTACACCGTTTGTCAGAACACTTTAAAATTTGAAGCTTATCACTAAAATAATGTGTGGAATCTACTGTAAAAATTTCAAGCAAAATTAAATTTCATCAAAAATTACGATTTCGCCCATATAAGATAAAAACTGAGTATTTGTCGAAAATTACACCATAACTCTTACACCGTTTGTCACAACACTTTAAAATTTGAAGTTTATGACTAAATTAATGTGCGGAATCTACTGCAAAAATTTCAAGCAAAATTAAATTTAATGAAAAATTACGATTTTGCCCCTATAGGATAAAAACTGAGTATTTGTCGAAAAATACACCTTAACTCTTACACCGTTTGTTAGAACTCTATAAAATTTGAACCGTATCACTAAAATAATGTGTGGAATCTACTGTAAAAATTTCAAGCAAAATTAAATTTCATCAAAAATTACGATTTCGCCCCTATAGGATAAAAACTGAGTATTTGTCGAAAATTACACCATAACTCTTACACCGTTTGTCACAACACTTTAAAATTTGAAGTTTATGACTAAATTAATGTGTGGAATCTACTGCAAAAATTTCAAGCAAAATTAAATTTAATGAAAAATTACGATTTTGCCCCTATAGGATAAAAACTGAGTATTTGTCGAAAAATACACTATAACTCTTACACCGTTTGTCAGATTCTATAAAATTTGAACCGTATCACTAAAATAATGTGTGGAATCTACTGTAAAAATTTCAAGCAAAATTAAATACAATGAAAAATTACGATTTTGCCCCTATAGGATAAAAATTGAGTATTTGTCGAGAATATACCATAACTCTTACACCGTTCGACAGAAAAATTTAAGATTTTTAGATTATCTCTAAAATAATGTGTGGAATCTACTGTAAAAATTTCAAGCAAAATTAAATTTCATGAAAAATTACGATTTTGCCCCTATAGGATAAAAACTGAGTATTTTTCGAAAAATACACCATAACTCTTACACCGTTTGTCAGAACACATTAAAATTTGAACCTTATCCCTAAAATAATATGTGGAATCTACTGTAAAAATTTCAAGCTAAATTAAATTTCACGAAAAATTACGATTTTTCCCCTATAGGATAAAAACTGAGTATTTGTCGAAAAATACACCATAACTCTTACACCGTTTGTTTGAACACTTTAAAATTTGAAGCTTATCACTAAAATAATGTGTGGAATCTACTGTAAAAATTTCAAGCAAAATTAAATTTCATCAAAAATTACGATTTCGCCCCTATAGGATAAAAACTGAGTATTTGTCGAAAATTACACCATAACTCTTACACCGTTTGTCACAACACTTTAAAATTTCAAGTTTATGAATAAAATAATGTGTGGAATCTACTGTAAAAATTTCAAGAAAAATTAAATTTAATGAAAAATTACAATTTTGCCCCTATAGGATAAAAACTAAGTATTTGTCAAAAAATACACCATAACTCTTACACCGTTTTTTTGAACACTTTAAAATTTGAAGCTTATCACTAATATAATGTGTGGAATCTACTTTAAAAATTTCAAGCAAAATTAAATTTCATCAAAAATTACGATTTCGCCCATATAAGATTAAAACTGAGTATTTGTCGAAAATTACACCATAACTCTTTCACCGTTTGTCACAACACTTTAAAATTAGAAGTTAATGACTAATATAATGTGTGGAATCTACTGTGAAAATTTCAAGCAAAATTAAATTTATTGAAATATTACGATTTTGCCCCTATAGGATAAAGACTGAGTATTTGTCGAAAAATACACTATAACTCTTACACCGTTTGTCAGAACACTCTAAAATTTGAACCGTGTCACTAAAATAATGTGTGGAATCTACTATAAAAATTTCAAGCAAAATTAAATACAATGAAAAATTACAATTTTGCCCCTATAGGATAAAAACTGAGTATTTGTCGAAAAATACACCATAACTCTTACACCGTTCGTCAGAACAATTTAAAATTTGTAGATTATCTCTAAAATAATGTGTGGAATCTACTGTAAAAATTTCAAGGAAAATTAAACTTCATGAAAAATTACGATTTTGCCCCTATAGGATAAAAACTGAGTATTTGTCGAAAAATACACCATAACTCTTACACCGTTTGTCAAAGCACATTAAAATTTGAACCTTAGACCTAAAATAATGTGTGGAATCTACTGTAAAAATTTGAAGCTAAATTAAATTTCATGAAAAATTACGATTTTGCCCCTCTAGGATAAAAACTGAGTATTTGTCGAAAAATACACCATAACTCTTACACCGTTTTTTTGAACACTTTAAAATTTGAAGCTTATCACTAAAATAATGTGTGGAATTTACTGTAAAAATTTCTAGCAAAATTAAATTTCATCAAAAATTACGGTTTTGCCCCTATAGGATAAAAACTGAGTATTTGTCGAAAAATACACCATAACTCTTACTCCGTTTGTCACAACACTTTAAAATTTTAACTGTATCACTAAAATAATGTGTAGAATCTACTGTAAAAATTTCAAGCAAAATTAAATACAATGAAAAATTACGATTTTGCCCCTAAAGGATAAAAACTGAGTATTTGTCGAAAAATACACCATAACTCTTACACCGTTTGTCACAACACTTTAAAATTTGAACTGTATCACTAAAATAATGTGTAGAATCTACTGTGAAAATTTCAAGCAAAATTAAATTTAATGAAAAATTACGATTTTGCCCCTATAGGATAAAGACTGAGTATTTGTCGAAAAATACATCATAACTCTTACACCGTTTGTTTGAACACTCTAAAATTTGAACTGTATCACTAAAATAATGTGTGGAATCTACTGTAAAAATTTCAAGCAAAATTAAATACAATGAAAAATTACTATTTTGCCCCTGTAGGATAAAAACTGAGTATTTTTTGAAAATTACACCATAACTCTTACACCGTTTGTCACAACACTTTAAAATTTGAAGTTTATGACTAAAATAATGTGTGAAATCTACAGTAAAAATTTCAAGCAAAATTAAATTTAATGAAAAATTACGATTTTGCCCCTATATGATAAAAACTAAGTATTTGTCGAAAAATACACCATAACTCTTACACCGTTTGTCAGAACACTTTAACATTTGAACCGTATCAGTAAAATAATGTGTGGAATCTACTGTAAAAATTTCAAGCAAAATTAAATACAATGAAAAATTACGATTTTGCCCCTATAGGATAAAAACTGAGTATTTGTCGAAAAATACACCATAACTCTTACACCGTTTGTCAGAACACATTAAAATTTGAACCTTATCCCTAAAATAATGTGTGGAAACTACTGTAAAAATTTCAAGCTAAATTAAATTTCATGAAAAATTACGATTTTCCCCCTATAGGATAAAAACTGAGTATTTGTCGAAAAATACACCATAACTCTTACACCGTTTTTTTGAACACTTTAAAATTTGAAGCTTATCACTAAAATAATGTGTGGAATCTACTGTAAAAATTTCAAGCAAAATTAAATTTCATCAAAAATTTCGATTTTGCCCCTATAGGATAAAAACTGAGTATTTGTCGAAAAATACACCATAACTCTTACACCGTATGTCACAACACTTTAAAATTTGAACTGTATCACTAAAATAATGTGTGGAATCTACTGTAAAAATTTCAAGCAAAATTAAATACAATGAAAAATTACGATTTTGCCCCTAAAGGATAAAAACTGAGTATTTGTCGAAAAATACACCATAACTCTTACACCGTTTGTCACAACACTTTAAAATTTGAACTGTATCGCTAAAATAATGTGTGGAATCTACTGTGAAAATTTCAAGCAAAATTAAATTTAATGAAAAATTACGATTTTGCCCCAATAGGATAAAGACTGAGTATTTGTCGAAAAATACATCATAACTCTTACACCGTTTGTTTGAACACTCTAAAATTTGAACTGTATCACTAAAATAATGTGTGGAATCTACTGTAAAAATTTCAAGCAAAATTAAATACAATGAAAAATTACGATTTTGCCCCTGTAGGATAAAAACTGAGTATTTTTTGAAAATTACACCATAACTCTTACACCGTTTGTCACAACACTTTAAAATTTGAAGTTTATGACTAAAATAATGTGTGAAATCTACAGTAAAAATTTCAAGCAAAATTAAATTTAATGAAAAATTACGATTTTGCCCCTATAGGATAAAAACTGAGTATTTGTCGAAAAATACACCATAACTCTTACACCGTTTGTCAGAACACTTTAGAATTTTAACCGTATCATTAAAATAATGTGTGGAATCTACTGTAAAAATTTCAAGCAAAATTAAATACAATGAAAAATTACGATTTTGCCCCTATAGGATAAAAACTGAGTATTTGTCGAAAAATACACCATAACTCTTACACCGTTTGTCAGAACACATTAAAAGTTGAACCTTATCCCTAAAGTAATTTGTGGAATCTACTGTAAAAATTTCAAGCTAAATTAAATTTCATGAAAAATTACGATTTTCCCCCTATAGGATAAAAACTGAGTATTTGTCGAAAAATACACCATAACTCTTACACCGTTTGTTTGAACACTTTAAAATTTGAAACTTATCTCTAAAATAATGTGTGGAATCTACTGTAAAAATTTCAAGCAAAATTAAATTTCATCAAAAATTACGATTTCGCCCCTATAGGATAAAAACTGTGTATTTGTCGAAAATTACACCATAACTCTTACACCGTTTGTTACAACACTATAAAATTTGAAGTTTATGAATAAAATAATGTGTGGAATCTACTGTAAAAATTTCAAGAAAAATTAAATTTAATGAAAAATTACGATTTTGCCCCTATAGGATAAAAACTAAGTATTTGTCGAAAAGTATATCATAACTCTTACACTGTTTGACAGAACACTTTAAAATTTGAAGCTTATCACTAAAATAATGTGTGGAATCTACTGTAAAAATTTCAAGCAAAATTAAATTTCATCAAAAATTACGATTTCGCCCATATAAGATAAAAACTGAGTATTTGTCGAAAATTACACCATAACTCTTACACCGTTTGTCACAACACTTTAAAATTTGAAGTTTATGACTAATATAATGTGTGGAATCGACTGTGAAAATTTCAAGCAAAATTAAATTTAATGAAATATTACGATTTTGCCCCTATAGGATAAAGACTGAGTATTTGTCGAAAAATACACTATAACTCTTACACCGTTTGTCAGACTCTATAAAATTTGAACCGTATCACTAAAATAATGTGTGGAATCTACTGTAAAAATTTCAAGCAAAATTAAATACAATGAAAAATTACGATTTTGCCCCTATAGGATAAAAATTGAGTATTTGTCGAGAATACACCATAACTCTTACACCGCTCAACAGAAAAATTTAAGATTTTTAGATTATGTCTAAAATAATGTGTGGAATCTACTGTAAAAATTTCAAGCAAAATTAAATTTCATGAAAAATTACGATTTTGCCCCTATAGGATAAAAACTGAGTATTTGTCGAAAAATACAACATAACTCTTACACCGTTTGTCAGAACACATTAAAATTTGAACCTTATCCCTAAAATAATATGTGGAATCTACTGTAAAAATTTCAAGCTAAATTAAATTTCATGAAAAATTACGATTTTTCCCCTATAGGATAAAAACTGAGCATTTGTCGAAAAATACACCATAACTCTTACACCGTTTGTTTGAACACTTTAAAATTTGAAGCTTATCACTAAAATAATGTGTGGAATCTACTGTAAAAATTTCAAGCAAAATTAAATTTCATCAAAAATTACGATTTCGCCCCTATAGGATAAAAACTGAGTATTTGTCGAAAATTACACCATAACTCTTACACCGTTTGTCACAACACTTTAAAATTTCAAGTTTATGAATAAAATAATGTGTGGAATCTACTGTAAAAATTTTAAGAAAAATTAAATTTAATGAAAAATTACAATTTTGCCCCTATAGGATAAAAACTAAGTATTTGTCGAAAAATACACCATAACTCTTACACCGTTTTTTTGAACACTTTAAAATTTGAAGCTTATCACTAAAATAATGTGTGGAATCTACTGTAAAAATTTCAAGCAAAATTAAATTTCATCAAAAATTACGATTTCGCCCATATAAGATAAAAACTGAGTATTTGTCGAAAATTACACCATAACTCTTACACCGTTTGTCACAACACTTTAAAATTTGAAGTTTATGACTAATATAATGTGTGGAATCTACTGTGAAAATTTCAAGCAAAATTAAATTTAATGAAATATTACGATTTTGCCCCTATAGGATAAAGACTGAGTATTTGTCGAAAAATACACAATAACTCTTACACCGTTTGTCAGACTCTATAAATTTTGAACCGTATCACTAAAATAATGTGTGGAATCTACTGTAAAAATTTCAAGCAAAATTAAATACAATGAAAAATTACGATTTTGCCCCTATAGGATAAAAATTGAGTATTTGTCGAGAATATACCATAACTCTTACACCGTTCGACAGAAAAATTTAAGATTTTTAGATTATGTCTAAAATAATGTGTGGAATCTACTGTAAAAATTTCAAGCAAAATTAAATTTCATGAAAAATTACGATTTTGCCCCTATAGGATAAAAACTGAGTATTTGTCGAAAAATACACCATAACTCTTACACCGTTTGTTTGAACACTTTAAAATTTGAAACTTATCTCTAAAATAATGTGTGGAATCTAGTGTAAAAATTTCAAGCAAAATTAAATTTCATCAAAAATTACGATTTCGCCCCTATAGGATAAAAACTGTGTATTTGTCGAAAATTACACCATAACTCTTACACCGTTTGTTACAACACTATAAAATTTGAAGTTTATGAATAAAATAATGTGTGGAATCTACTGTAAAAATTTCAAGAAAAATTAAATTTAATGAAAAATTACGATTTTGCCCCTATAGGATAAAAACTAAGTATTTGTCGAAAAGTATATCATAACTCTTACACTGTTTGACAGACCACTTTAAAATTTGAAGCTTATCACTAAAATAATGTGTGGAATCTACTGTAAAAATTTCAAGCAAAATTAAATTTCATCAAAAATTACGATTTCGCCCATATAAGATAAAAACTGAGTATTTGTCGAAAATTACACCATAACTCTTACACCGTTTGTCACAACACTTTAAAATTTGAATTTTATGACTAAATTAATATGTGGAATCTACTGCAAAAATTTCAAGCAAAATTAAATTTAATGAAAAATTACGATTTTGCCCCTATAGGATAAAAACTGAGTATTTGTCGAAAAATACACCATAACTCTTACACCGTTTGTCAGACTCTATAAAATTTGAACCGTATCACTAAAATAATGTGTGGAATCTACTGTAAAAATTTCAAGCAAAATTAAATACAATGAAAAATTACGATTTTGCCCCTATAGGATAAAAATTGAGTATTTGTCGAGAAAATACCATAACTCTTACACCGTTCGACAGAAAAATTTAAGATTTTTAGATTATGTCTAAAATAATGTGTGGAATCTACTGTAAAAATTTCAAGCAAAATTAAATTTAATGAAAAATTACGATTTTGCCCCTATAGGATAAAAACTGAGTATTTGTCGAAAAATACACCATAACTCTTACACCGTTTGTCAGAACACATTAAAATTTGAACCTTATCCCTAAAATAATATGTGGAATCTACTGTAAAAATTTCAAGCTAAATTAAATTTCATGAAAAATTACGATTTTTCCCCTATAGGATAAAAACTGAGTATTTGTCGGAAAATACACCATAACTCTTACACCGTTTGTTTGAACACTTTAAAATTTGAAGCTTATCACTAAAATAATGTGTGGAATCTACTGTAAAAATTTCAAGCAAAATTAAATTTCATCAAAAATTACGATTTCGCCCCTATAGGATAAAAACTGAGTATTTGTCGAAAATTACACCATAACTCTTACACCGTTTGTCACAACACTTTAAAATTTCAAGTTTATGAATAAAATAATGTGTGGAATCTACTGTAAAAATTTTAAGAAAAATTAAATTTAATGAAAAATTACAATTTTGCCCCTATAGGATAAAAACTAAGTATTTGTCGAAAAATACACCATAACTCTTACACCGTTTTTTTGAACACTTTAAAATTTGAAGCTTATCACTAAAATAATGTGTGGAATCTACTGTAAAAATCTCAAGCAAAATTAAACTTCATCAAAAATTACGATTTCGCCCATATAAGATAAAAACTGAGTATTTGTCGAAAATTACACCATAACTCTTACACCGTTTGTCACAACACTTTAAAATTTGAAGTTTATGACTAATATAATGTGTGGAATCTACTGTGAAAATTTCAAGCAAAATTAAATTTAATGAAATATTACGATTTTGCCCCTATAGGATAAAGACTGAGTATTTGTCGAAAAATACACTATAACTCTTACACCGTTTGTCAGAACACTCTAAAATTTGAACCGTATCACTAAAATAATGTGTGGAATCTACTGTAAAAATTTCAAGCAAAATTAAATACAATGAAAAATTACGATTTTGCCCCTATAGGATAAAAACTGAGTATTTGTCGAAAAATACACCATAACTCTTACACCGTTCATCAGAAAAATTTAAAATTTGTAGATTATCTCTAAAATAATGTGTGGAATCTACTGTAAAAATTTCAAGCAAAATTAAATTTCATGAAAAATTACGATTTTGCCCCTATAGGATAAAAACTGAGTATTTGTCGAAAAATACACCATAACTCTTACACCGTTTGTCAAAGCACATTAAAATTTGAACCTTATACCTAAAATAATGTGTGGAATCTACTGTAAAAATTTGAAGCTAAATTAAATTTCATGAAAAATTACGATTTTGCCCCTCTAGGATAAAAACTGAGTATTTGTCGAAAAATACACCATAACTCTTACACCGTTTTTTTGAACACTTTAAAATTTGAAGCTTATCACTAAAATAATGTGTGGAATTTACTGTAAAAATTTCAAGCAAAATTAAATTTCATCAAAAATTACGGTTTTGCCCCTATAGGATAAAAACTGAGTATTTGTCGAAAAATACACCATAACTCTTACACCGTTCGTCAGAACAATTTAAAATTTGTAGATTATCTCTAAAATAATATGTGAAATCTACTGTAAAAATTTCAAGCAAAATTAAATTTCATGAAAAATTACGATTTTGCCCCTATTGGATAAAAACTGAGTACTTGTCGAAAATTACACCATAACTCTTACACCGTTTGTCACAACACTTTAAAATTTGAAGTTTATGACTAAAATAATGTGTGGAATCTACTGTGAAAATTTCAAGCAAAATTAAATTTAATGAAAAATTACGATTTTGCCCCAATAGGATAAAGACTGAGTATTTGTCGAAAAATACATCATAACTCTTACACCGTTTGTTTGAACACTCTAAAATTTGAACTATATCACTAAAATAATGTGTGGAATCTACTGTAAAAATTTCAAGCAAAATTAAATACAATAAAAAATTACGATTTTGCCCCTGTAGGATAAAAACTGAGTATTTTTTGAAAATTACACCATAACTCTTACACCGTTTGTCACAACACTTTAAAACTTGAAGTTTATGACTAAAATAATGTGTGAAATCTACAGTAAAAATTTCAAGCAAAATTAAATTTAATGAGAAATTACGATTTTGCTTCTATAGGATAAAAATTGAGTATTTGTCGAAAAATACACCATAACTCTTACACCGTTTATCAGAACACTTTAAAATTTGAAACGTATCAGTAAAATAATGTGTGGAATCTACTGTAAAAATTTCAAGCAAAATTAAATACAATGAAAAATTACGATTTTGCCCCTATAGGATAAAAACTGAGTATTTGTCGAAAAATACACCATAACTCTTACACCGTTCGTCAGAACAATTTAAAATTTGTAGATTATCTCTAAAATAATGTGTGGAATCTACTGTAAAAATTTCAAGCAAAATTAAATTTAATGAAAAATTACGATTTTGCCCCTATAGGATAAAAACTGAGTATTTGTCGAAAAATACACCATAACTCTTACACCGTTTGTCAGAACACATTAAAATTTGAACCTTATCCCTAAAATAATGTGTGGAATCTACTGTAAAAATTTCAAGCTAAATTAAATTTCATGAAAAATTACGATTTTGCCCCTATAGGATAAAAACTGAGTATTTGTCGAAAAATACACCATAACTCTTACACTGTTTGTCAGAACACATTAAAATTTGAACCTTATCCCTAAAATAATGTGTGGAATCTACTGTAAAAATTTCAAGCTAAATTAAATTTCATGAAAAATTACGATTTTTCCCCTATAGGATAAAAACTGAGTATTTGTCGAAAAATACACCATAACTCTTACACCGTTTTTTTGAACACTTTAAAATTTGAAGCTTATCACTAAAATAATGTGTGGAATCTACTGTAAAAATTTCAAGCAAACTTAAATTTCATCAAAAATTACGATTTTGCCCCTATAGGATAAAAACTGAGTATTTGTCGAAAAATACACCATAACTCTTACACCGTTTGTCACAACACTTTAAAATTTGAACTGTATCACTAAAATAATGTGTGGAATCTACTCTAAAAATTTCAAGCAAAATTAAATACAATGAAAAATTACGATTTTGCCCCTATAGGATAAAAACTGAGTATTTGTCGAAAAATACACCATAACTCTTACACCGTTTGTCACAACACTTTAAAATTTGAACTGCATGACTAAAATAATGTGTGGAATCTACTGTGAAAATTTCAAGCAAAATTAAATTTAATGAAAAATTACGATTTTGCCCCTATAGGATAAAGACTGAGTATTTGTCGAAAAATACATCATAACTCTTACACCGTTTATTTGAACAATCTAAAATTTGAACTGTATCACTAAAATAATGTGTGGAATCTACTGTAAAAATTTCAAGCAAAATTAAATACAATGAAAAATTACGATTTTGCCCCTGTAGGATAAAAACTGAGTATTTTTTGAAAATTACACCATAACTCTTACACCGTTTGTCACAACACTTTAAAATTTGAAGTTTATGACTAAAATAATGTGTGAAATCTACAGTAAAAATTTCAAGCAAAATTAAATTTAATGAAAAATTACGATTTTGCCCCTATAGGATAAAAACTGAGTATTTGTCGAAAAATACACCATAACTCTTACACCGTTTGTCAGAACACTTTAAAATTTGAACCGTATCAGTAAAATATTGTGAGGAATCTACTGTAAAAATTTCAAGCAAAATTAAATACAATGAAAAATTACGATTTTGCCCCTATAGGATAAAAACTGAGTATTTGTCGAAAAATACACCATAACTCTTACACCGTTTGTCAGAACACATTAAAATTAGAACCTTATCCCTAAAATAATGTGTGGAATCTACTGTAAAAATTTCAAGCAAAATTAAATTTCATGAAAAATTACGATTTTGCCCCTATAGTATAAAAACTGAGTATTTGTCGAAAAATACACCATAACTCTTACACCGTTTGTTTGAACACTTTAAAATTTGAAGCTTATCACTAAAATAATGTGTGGAATCTACTGTAAAAATTTCAAGCAAAATTAAATTTCATCAAAAATTACGATTTCGCCCCTATAGGATAAAAACTGAGTATTTGTGGAAAATTACACCATAACTCTTACACCGTTTGTCACAACACTATAAAATTTGAAGTTTATGAATAAAATAATGTGTGGAATCCACTGAAAAATTTCAAGAAAAATTAAATTTAATGAAAAATTACGATTTTGCCCCTATAGGATAAAAACTAAGTATTTGTCGAAAAATATATCATAACTCTTACACTGTTTGTCAGAACACTTTAAAATTTGAAGCTTATCACTAAAATAATGTGTGGAATCTACTGTAAAAATTTCAAGCAAAATTAAACTTCATCAAAATTACGATTTCGCCCATATAAGATAAAAACTGAGTATTTGTCGAAAATTACACCATAACTCTTACACCGTTTGTCACAACACTTTAAAATTTGAAGTTTATGACTAATATAATGTGTGGAATCTACTGTGAAAATTTCAAGCAAAATTAAATTTAATGAAATATTACGACTTTGCCCCTATAGGATAAAGACTGAGTATTTGTCAAAAAATACACTATAACTCTTACACCGTTTGTCAGAACACTCTAAAATTTGAACCGTATCACTAAAATAATGTGTGGAATCTACTGTAAAAATTTCAAGCAAAATTAAATACAATGAAAAATTACGATTTTGCCCCTATAGGATAAAAACTGAGTATTTGTCGAAAAATACACCATAACTCTTACACCGTTCGTCAGAACAATTTAAAATTTGTAGATTATCTCTAAAATAATGTGTGGAATCTACTGTAAAAATTTCAAGCAAAATTAAATTTCATGAAAAATTACGATTTTGCCCCTATAGGATAAAAACTGAGTATTTGTCGAAAAATACACCATAACTCTTACACCGTTTTTTTGAACACTTTAAAATTTGAAGCTTATCACTAAAATAATGTGTGGAATTTACTGTAAAAATTTCAAGCAAAATTAAATTTCATCAAAAATTACGGTTTTGCCCCTATAGGATAAAAACTGAGTATTTGTCGAAAAATACACCATAACTCTTACACCGTTCGTCAGAACAATTTAAAATTTGTAGATTATCTCTAAAATAATATGTGAAATCTACTGTAAAAATTTCAAGCAAAATTAAATTTCATGAAAAATTACGATTTTGCCCCTATTGGATAAAAACTGAGTACTTGTCGAAAATTACACCATAACTCTTACACCGTTTGTCACAACACTTTAAAATTTGAAGTTTATGACTAAAATAATGTGTGGAATCTACTGTGAAAATTTCAAGCAAAATTAAATTTAATGAAAAATTACGATTTTGCCCCAATAGGATAAAGACTGAGTATTTGTCGAAAAATACATCATAACTCTTACACCGTTTGTTTGAACACTCTAAAATTTGAACTATATCACTAAAATAATGTGTGGAATCTACTGTAAAAATTTCAAGCAAAATTAAATACAATAAAAAATTACGATTTTGCCCCTGTAGGATAAAAACTGAGTATTTTTTGAAAATTACACCATAACTCTTACACCGTTTGTCACAACACTTTAAAACTTGAAGTTTATGACTAAAATAATGTGTGAAATCTACAGTAAAAATTTCAAGCAAAATTAAATTTAATGAGAAATTACGATTTTGCTTCTATAGGATAAAAATTGAGTATTTGTCGAAAAATACACCATAACTCTTACACCGTTTATCAGAACACTTTAAAATTTGAAACGTATCAGTAAAATAATGTGTGGAATCTACTGTAAAAATTTCAAGCAAAATTAAATACAATGAAAAATTACGATTTTGCCCCTATAGGATAAAAACTGAGTATTTGTCGAAAAATACACCATAACTCTTACACCGTTCGTCAGAACAATTTAAAATTTGTAGATTATCTCTAAAATAATGTGTGGAATCTACTGTAAAAATTTCAAGCAAAATTAAATTTAATAAAAAATTACGATTTTGCCCCTATAAGATAAAGACTGAGTATTTGTCGAAAAATACACCATAACTCTTACACCGTTTGTCAGAACACATTAAAATTTGAACCTTATCCCTAAAATAATGTGTGGAATCTACTGTAAAAATTTCAAGCTAAATTAAATTTCATGAAAAATTACGATTTTGCCCCTATAGGATAAAAACTGAGTATTTGTCGAAAAATACACCATAACTCTTACACTGTTTGTCAGAACACATTAAAATTTGAACCTTATCCCTAAAATAATGTGTGGAATCTACTGTAAAAATTTCAAGCTAAATTAAATTTCATGAAAAATTACGATTTTTCCCCTATAGGATAAAAACTGAGTATTTGTCGAAAAATACACCATAACTCTTACACCGTTTTTTTGAACACTTTAAAATTTGAAGCTTATCACTAAAATAATGTGTGGAATCTACTGTAAAAATTTCAAGCAAACTTAAATTTCATCAAAAATTACGATTTTGCCCCTATAGGATAAAAACTGAGTATTTGTCGAAAAATACACCATAACTCTTACACCGTTTGTCACAACACTTTAAAATTTGAACTGTATCACTAAAATAATGTGTGGAATCTACTCTAAAAATTTCAAGCAAAATTAAATACAATGAAAAATTACGATTTTGCCCCTATAGGATAAAAACTGAGTATTTGTCGAAAAATACACCATAACTCTTACACCGTTTGTCACAACACTTTAAAATTTGAACTGCATGACTAAAATAATGTGTGGAATCTACTGTGAAAATTTCAAGCAAAATTAAATTTAATGAAAAATTACGATTTTGCCCCTATAGGATAAAGACTGAGTATTTGTCGAAAAATACATCATAACTCTTACACCGTTTATTTGAACAATCTAAAATTTGAACTGTATCACTAAAATAATGTGTGGAATCTACTGTAAAAATTTCAAGCAAAATTAAATACAATGAAAAATTACGATTTTGCCCCTGTAGGATAAAAACTGAGTATTTTTTGAAAATTACACCATAACTCTTACACCGTTTGTCACAACACTTTAAAATTTGAAGTTTATGACTAAAATAATGTGTGAAATCTACAGTAAAAATTTCAAGCAAAATTAAATTTAATGAAAAATTACGATTTTGCCCCTATAGGATAAAAACTGAGTATTTGTCGAAAAATACACCATAACTCTTACACCGTTTGTCAGAACACTTTAAAATTTGAACCGTATCAGTAAAATATTGTGAGGAATCTACTGTAAAAATTTCAAGCAAAATTAAATACAATGAAAAATTACGATTTTGCCCCTATAGGATAAAAACTGAGTATTTGTCGAAAAATACACCATAACTCTTACACCGTTTGTCAGAACACATTAAAATTTGAACCTTATCCCTAAAATAATGTGTGGAATCTACTGTAAAAATTTCAAGCAAAATTAAATTTCATGAAAAATTACGATTTTGCCCCTATAGTATAAAAACTGAGTATTTGTCGAAAAATACACCATAACTCTTACACCGTTTGTATGAACACTTTAAAATTTGAAGCTTATCACTAAAATAATGTGTGGAATCTACTGTAAAAATTTCAAGCAAAATTAAATTTCATCAAAAATTACGATTTCGCCCCTATAGGATAAAAACTGAGTATTTGTGGAAAATTACACCATAACTCTTACACCGTTTGTCACAACACTATAAAATTTGAAGTTTATGAATAAAATAATGTGTGGAATCCACTGAAAAATTTCAAGAAAAATTAAATTTAATGAAAAATTACGATTTTGCCCCTATAGGATAAAAACTAAGTATTTGTCGAAAAATATATCATAACTCTTACACTGTTTGTCAGAACACTTTAAAATTTGAAGCTTATCACTAAAATAATGTGTGGAATCTACTGTAAAAATTTCAAGCAAAATTAAACTTCATCAAAAATTACGATTTCGCCCATATAAGATAAAAACTGAGTATTTGTCGAAAATTACACCATAACTCTTACACCGTTTGTCACAACACTTTAAAATTTGAAGTTTATGACTAATATAATGTGTGGAATCTACTGTGAAAATTTCAAGCAAAATTAAATTTAATGAAATATTACGACTTTGCCCCTATAGGATAAAGACTGAGTATTTGTCAAAAAATACACTATAACTCTTACACCGTTTGTCAGAACACTCTAAAATTTGAACCGTATCACTAAAATAATGTGTGGAATCTACTGTAAAAATTTCAAGCAAAATTAAATACAATGAAAAATTACGATTTTGCCCCTATAGGATAAAAACTGAGTATTTGTCGAAAAATACACCATAACTCTTACACCGTTCGTCAGAACAATTTAAAATTTGTAGATTATCTCTAAAATAATGTGTGGAATCTACTGTAAAAATTTCAAGCAAAATTAAATTTCATGAAAAATTACGATTTTGCCCCTATAGGATAAAAACTGAGTATTTGTCGAAAAATACACCATAACTCTTACACCGTTTGTCAAAGCACATTAAAATTTGAACCTTATACCTAAAATAATGTGTGGAATCTACTGTAAAAATTTGAAGCTAAATTAAATTTCATGAAAAATTACGATTTTGCCCCTCTAGGATAAAAACTGAGTATTTGTCGAAAAATACACCATAACTCTTACACCGTTTTTTTGAACACTTTAAAATTTGAAGCTTATCACTAAAATAATGTGTGGAATTTACTGTAAAAATTTCAAGCAAAATTAAATTTCATCAAAAATTACGGTTTTGCCCCTATAGGATAAAAACTGAGTATTTGTCGAAAAATACACCATAACTCTTACACCGTTTCTCACAACACTTTAAAATTTGAACTGTATCAATAAAATAATGTGTGGAATCTACGGTAAAAATTTCAAGCAAAATTAAATACTGTGAAAAATTACGATTTTGCCCCTATAGGATAAAAACTGAGTATTTGTCGAAAAATACACCATAACTCTTACACCGTTCGTCAGAACAATTTAAAATTTGTAGATTATCTCTAAAATAATATGTGAAATCTACTGTAAAAATTTCAAGCAAAACTAAATTTCATGAAAAATTACGATTTTGCCCCTATTGGATAAAAACTGAGTACTTGTCGAAAATTACACCATAACTCTTACACCGTTTGTCACAACACTTTAAAATTTGAAGTTTATGACTAAAATAATGTGTGGAATCTACTGTGAAAATTTCAAGCAAAATTAAATTTAATGAAAAATTACGATTTTGCCCCAATAGGATAAAGACTGAGTATTTGTCGAAAAATACATCATAACTCTTACACCGTTTGTTTGAACACTCTAAAATTTGAACTATATCACTAAAATAATATGTGGAATCTACTGTAAAAATTTCAAGCAAAATTAAATACAATAAAAAATTACGATTTTGCCCCTGTAGGATAAAAACTGAGTATTTTTTGAAAATTACACCATAACTCTTACACCGTTTGTCACAACACTTTAAAACTTGAAGTTTATGACTAAAATAATGTGTGAAATCTACAGTAAAAATTTCAAGCAAAATTAAATTTAATGAGAAATTACGATTTTGCTTCTATAGGATAAAAATTGAGTATTTGTCGAAAAATACACCATAACTCTTACACCGTTTATCAGAACACCTTAAAATTTGAAACGTATCAGTAAAATAATGTGTGGAATCTACTGTAAAAATTTCAAGCAAAATTAAATACAATGAAAAATTACGATTTTGCCCCTATAGGATAAAAACTGAGTATTTGTCGAAAAATACACCATAACTCTTACACCGTTCGTCAGAACAATTTAAAATTTGTAGATTATCTCTAAAATAATGTGTGGAATCTACTGTAAAAATTTCAAGCAAAATTAAATTTAATGAAAAATTACGATTTTGCCCCTATAGGATAAAAACTGAGTATTTGTCGAAAAATACACCATAACTCTTACACCGTTTGTCAGAACACATTAAAATTTGAACCTTATCCCTAAAATAATGTGTGGAATCTACTGTAAAAATTTCAAGCTAAATTAAATTTCATGAAAAATTACGATTTTGCCCCTATAGGATAAAAACTGAGTATTTGTCGAAAAATACACCATAACTCTTACACTGTTTGTCAGAACACATTAAAATTTGAACCTTATCCCTAAAATAATGTGTGGAATCTACTGTAAAAATTTCAAGCTAAATTAAATTTCATGAAAAATTACGATTTTTCCCCTATAGGATAAAAACTGAGTATTTGTCGAAAAATACACCATAACTCTTACACCGTTTTTTTGAACACTTTAAAATTTGAAGCTTATCACTAAAATAATGTGTGGAATCTACTGTAAAAATTTCAAGCAAACTTAAATTTCATCAAAAATTACGATTTTGCCCCTATAGGATAAAAACTGAGTATTTGTCGAAAAATACACCATAACTCTTACACCGTTTGTCACAACACTTTAAAATTTGAACTGTATCACTAAAATAATGTGTGGAATCTACTCTAAAAATTTCAAGCAAAATTAAATACAATAAAAAATTACGATTTTGCCCCTGTAGGATAAAAACTGAGTATTTTTTGAAAATTACACCATAACTCTTACACCGTTTGTCACAACACTTTAAAACTTGAAGTTTATGACTAAAATAATGTGTGAAATCTACAGTAAAAATTTCAAGCAAAATTAAATTTAATGAGAAATTACGATTTTGCCCCTATAGGATAAAGACTGAGTATTTGTCGAAAAATACATCATAACTCTTACACCGTTTGTTTGAACAATCTAAAATTTGAACTGTATCACTAAAATAATGTGTGGAATCTACTGTAAAAATTTCAAGCAAAATTAAATTTCATCAAAAATTACGATTTCGCCCCTATACGATAAAAACTGAGTATTTGTGGAAAATTACACCATAACTCTTACACCGTTTGTCACAACACTATAAAATTTGAAGTTTATGAATAAAATAATGTGTGGAATCCACTGAAAAATTTCAAGAAAAATTAAATTTAATGAAAAATTACGATTTTGCCCCTATAGGATAAAAACTAAGTATTTGTCGAAAAATATATCATAACTCTTACACTGTTTGTCAGAACACTTTAAAATTTGAAGCTTATCACTAAAATAATGTGTGGAATCTACTGTAAAAATTTCAAGCAAAATTAAACTTCATCAAAAATTACGATTTCGCCCATATAAGATAAAAACTGAGTATTTGTCGAAAATTACACCATAACTCTTACACCGTTTGTCACAACACTTTAAAATTTGAAGTTTATGACTAATATAATGTGTGGAATCTACTGTGAAAATTTCAAGCAAAATTAAATTTAATGAAATATTACGATTTTGCCCCTATAGGATAAAGACTGAGTATTTGTCAAAAAATACACTATAACTCTTACACCGTTTGTCAGAACACTCTAAAATTTGAACCGTATCACTAAAATAATGTGTGGAATCTACTGTAAAAATTTCAAGCTAAATTAAATACAATGAAAAATTACGATTTTGCCCCTATAGGATAAAAACTGAGTATTTGTCGAAAAATACACCATAACTCTTACACCGTTCGTCAGAACAATTTAAAATTTGTAGATTATCTCTAAAATAATGTGTGGAATCTACTGTAAAAATTTCAAGCAAAATTAAATTTCATGAAAAATTACGATTTTGCCCCTATAGGATAAAAACTGAGTATTTGTCGAAAAATACACCATAACTCTTACACCGTTTGTCAAAGCACATTAAAATTTGAACCTTATACCTAAAATAATGTGTGGAATCTACTGTAAAAATTTGAAGCTAAATTAAATTTCATGAAAAATTACGATTTTGCCCCTCTAGGATAAAAACTGAGTATTTGTCGAAAAATAGACCATAACTCTTACACCGTTTTTTTGAACACTTTAAAATTTGAAGCTTATCACTAAAATAATGTGTGGAATTTACTGTAAAAATTTCAAGCAAAATTAAATTTCATCAAAAATTACGGTTTTGCCCCTATAGGATAAAAACTGAGTATTTGTCGAAAAATACACCATAACTCTTACACCGTTTCTCACAACACTTTAAAATTTGAACTGTATCAATAAAATAATGTGTGGAATCTACGGTAAAAATTTCAAGCAAAATTAAATACTGTGAAAAATTACGATTTTGCCCCTATAGTATAAAAACTGAGTATTTGTCGAAAAATACACCATAACTCTTACACCGTTCGTCAGAACAATTTAAAATTTGTAGATTATCTCTAAAATAATATGTGAAATCTACTGTAAAAATTTCAAGCAAAATTAAATTTCATGAAAAATTACGATTTTGCCCCTATTGGATAAAAACTGAGTACTTGTCGAAAATTACACCATAACTCTTACACCGTTTGTCACAACACTTTAAAATTTGAAGTTTATGACTAAAATAATGTGTGGAATCTACTGTGAAAATTTCAAGCAAAATTAAATTTAATGAAAAATTACGATTTTGCCCCAATAGGATAAAGACTGAGTATTTGTCGAAAAATACATCATAACTCTTACACCGTTTGTTTGAACACTCTAAAATTTGAACTATATCACTAAAATAATGTGTGGAATCTACTGTAAAAATTTCAAGCAAAATTAAATACAATAAAAAATTACGATTTTGCCCCTGTAGGATAAAAACTGAGTATTTTTTGAAAATTACACCATAACTCTTACACCGTTTGTCACAACACTTTAAAACTTGAAGTTTATGACTAAAATAATGTGTGAAATCTACAGTAAAAATTTCAAGCAAAATTAAATTTAATGAGAAATTACGATTTTGCTTCTATAGGATAAAAATTGAGTATTTGTCGAAAAATACAGCATAACTCTTACACCGTTTATCAGAACACTTTAAAATTTGAAACGTATCAGTAAAATAATGTGTGGAATCTACTGTAAAAATTTCAAGCAAAATTAAATACAATGAAAAATTACGATTTTGCCCCTATAGGATAAAAACTGAGTATTTGTCGAAAAATACACCATAACTCTTACACCGTTCGTCAGAACAATTTAAAATTTGTAGATTATCTCTAAAATAATGTGTGGAATCTACTGTAAAAATTTCAAGCAAAATTAAATTTAATGAAAAATTACGATTTTGCCCCTATAGGATAAAAACTGAGTATTTGTCGAAAAATACACCATAACTCTTACACCGTTTGTCAGAACACATTAAAATTTGAACCTTATCCCTAAAATAATGTGTGGAATCTACTGTAAAAATTTCAAGCTAAATTAAATTTCATGAAAAATTACGATTTTGCCCCTATAGGATAAAAACTGAGTATTTGTCGAAAAATACACCATAACTCTTACACTGTTTGTCAGAACACATTAAAATTTGAACCTTATCCCTAAAATAATGTGTGGAATCTACTGTAAAAATTTCAAGCTAAATTAAATTTCATGAAAAATTACGATTTTTCCCCTATAGGATAAAAACTGAGTATTTGTCGAAAAATACACCATAACTCTTACACCGTTTTTTTGAACACTTTAAAATTTGAAGCTTATCACTAAAATAATGTGTGGAATCTACTGTAAAAATTTCAAGCAAACTTAAATTTCATCAAAAAATTACGATTTTGCCCCTATAGGATAAAAACTGAGTATTTGTCGAAAAATACACCATAACTCTTACACCGTTTGTCACAACACTTTAAAATTTGAACTGTATCACTAAAATAATGTG